>JASDQU010754340.1:43153-55478 GCA_032191745.1 Picea mariana | reverse complement strand
ACCATTATTATATGAAGTCGAATCTCCATCGAATCCATTTTAGGAGACCTTTAGAGAGCACAATCCAATTTTGCAGAAACTGTCATTGTGTTTACCTGTAAATGATTTTAACGTTAAACCTTGGAAGAACGGGGAACAAAATCTGTTCGACACCTGCACCAGTCGTCGCCCGACTAATTTATATGCTCGCCGAAGCTTCTGTTAGCGGGCTTTGTTCTTTGTTTCGATCGGGAATTCGAAGAATTTTGAAATAGTTGAAGATGGCGCCCAAATTTCAATATATCGATACGGCTTCTGCTGGTGGCACTGGTGCTGAAAATGAAATTGAAGCTGCCAAGAACATTATCGTCAGCGTTGATTTGGTGGCCGCTGCGAGAAAGCAGCTTCAACTTGTCAAGGCTGTGGGTAATATGCCTTGTCTTCATCACGGACCTGTCGTCTTGGAGGCCATTAGAAGGTTCGTCGATAAACAGTTCATGGAGGATTAAATGCACTCAAATCTTTCTTTGATTTTGTAAGAGATTCATGAATTTAGAATTATGCGGACTAATTGTGTTTAAATTTTTGCTATGTGCAGGTACAAGCAATTTTGGATGCCTTTGGCAGCGGAATTAGGGCAGTCGCAGACTCTGTTGCCTCCCTTGGATGTTCAATGGGTCTGGCACTGTCACTGCTTGAATCCGGTTAGTTAAATTTGGGACACAAGCATTGAATTTTCATTAATGAGTTAAGATACCCATTCAGTTTAAAAGCTGTTTTGTCTTTCGGTTTTGAACTGGGCACGTTCAAGGTTCAAGGTTCGAAACTGAACGCAGACATTATACTCTTTTTGATGTGTGTACTCAGGACTCATACCGTCGATACTGCGTCTCTCGTTTTGCGAGAATTATCGACAAGCCTCTGCTTCTTGAGTCCAAAAGCGAAGTTGATTCGCTGGAAAGATGCAGGAAAATATGGAGCGAGAGATTTCCTTCGGAGCCTTTCGATCTGCGGGTCAAACCACGGCTAGGTTCGGACAGCGGCGCGGTGCATCCTGTGAATGTAAGTTCAGAAAGAAACGCCGAGGATGATGATTTTGACCTCGTCGCCGCCATATCCATTCAAGCCTCTCTGTACCAGCAGCAGGTACCTCAATAGTTTAAAATCGTAATACCTACTGATTTCAAAGGAGTGTGATTGTTATTATGACCGTTCTGATGGATGCAGATGTTGGGGTTAAAACTCACAGGTTTTTCAGCCATTTATGTGGGAATATGCATTCCTGGTGGCAGCCAGCGAGCGATTCAAATGCTTTTTGTATTTGTTAAAGAAGTACAATGAAATCTTCACAGCTTGCGTCCCAACCTTCGATATCATTCTCATGTGGACAGCCCATCAGGTAAGAGCAGCTTTGCTACTAATTTGTTTACAGGATAAGGGTTCCAGAAACGAAGGGTTTTGATCCATTAGCTCCCAGTAGATTCTTTGCCCATCATACGAAATTGTCCAGCTTTCTGTGCTGATATCTAGACTGAAAAATGTACAGCCCGCTTAACCAGCGGGCTGTACATTTTGATCTGATAAGGGCTTATCAAATTCGCAATCTTGCCTTTTCGTTGCTGTGAATGATCTATTTTCGTTTTTGTCCATTACCAGAACTCGCCAGTGGCCTACACGAGAGATGTGGAGTGGGTAGACGAATTAACTGGGGGAACCGCAATAGCACGAGGACCGAATAACATGTCCGAGGAAGATCTCCATGAGACTGCAAGACTATGGGAGAACACTTACGGAAAGCCATACCAGAAAGCAGGTGCTTCGTTCGAGTCCATCCTTTCAACACCCCTTCCAATCTCTAAAGCACTGGGAGGGCTTAACAACCCAAAACCGATGCACTGGGAGTACCAAGAAACAGATGTCAATAGAAACCATGAGACTTTGGAACCCAGATATGTCATGGAGGTAAAACAAATATCGATTCATGGAGCCCTTCTGAATTACACGCCTTCATTTTCTGTAAAATGCACAGTTTTGAATTGTTGAATTGTTGAGCAGGTCTGCATTCTTATAAAAGGCATAGCAAACGCTGAAAGCAAGGAAGAATTCAAAAACTTATTCCTGCGTCTCAGGACACTCGATTCATATAAACGATTGAAGTCAGACAAATCGTTGGCTAAGCTCTCAGCCGGTACCAGATGGCAGAAGCCATGGACTTTACAATGTGAATGGAGCACCAGAGGTCTGGTACTCGAACTCCGATCCTCTAAGAGTTCATCTTGTATTAGTCCTCTGGGAAGATCTAGGCGTCTGGATAAATTGGTCTTTCCCTGGAATGAAATGCTGCAATCTCCATCGCTGACTATAGACAAGACGATTACGGGGAAATCAAATATCCTACCTCTAAATTCCAATACAGATCCCCAACCCCTAATCCGAATAATAGCATCGATCACTCCTCCAATTCAAGCTCCATATTTATTAAAATGTGTCCCGGATCGCGTGACAGATGACAGTGGAGCCATGCTATCAGACTTTATTATTCGGATGAACAAGAACCGTCCTCAGGAAGGACGTTGGATTTCCAGGACTGTGTTCAATCATGCTGGGAAAGAATGTTTCGTTGTACGCATCAGGTAATTGATCATCAACACAATTTTTTTGCTTCATCTGTGAAATATTGAAATCTCAAGTATTGAATTTACCATAACGGAAATGTTATCTGACAGAGTTGCTAGAGGTACATGGAAGAGAAGAGATGATGGGCCAGTAGGAGTGGACTGGAATGAGAGAGTTATCCAAATTTGTGAGGGTGCTTGGAACTACGTCTCTGGTTCTGTTGGCATTGCTCCAGGTAATTCATTTAACTATAGTCTGAGTTGTCTTGGCATTGTAAGGAAGAATTCTAAATAGATCTTTTGCATTAAAAAATGGCTGCAGCCAAAGTAGTGGGCACTGCAACTCCCATAGCAGATGAGCTGGAACAGCATAAAATGACGTGGTCACTTTCCAGTGGCGAGATCTTCACGATCCAGATGCCCATCCAACAGATCCAATGGGAAAGACACCTTGAATTCACGTTTAAAAATACTCCAAAAGGAAAATCGGTATAAATACTTTAACCCTGTTGCAGGCCTAATTTATATAAATATCATAAAAGCTTTTGGACAACAGATCAGTTTGACTAAATTTATTAATGTCTGCATTGATGGCTTAATGGCTGCAGGCAAGATTGCTGAATGGACGAAAGCTGGAGTACCAAGTGACGGGAGCAAAGGCGGAGGAAGAAGAAGGATTTGTAACTCTGGTTCGATACACGGCACAATGTCCCCAAGGCAAGGCCACCGCTCTATTCAACTGGAAGGTATCTGCCATGGAATTTCTGCCAGAAGAAGACGCAGTTCTCATATTACTTCTCTGCAAAGCCACCGTTCGCACTGTGGCAGACTTCGGGGGCGATAATCTTGGCAATTTTTTTATCAGAAGAAGAATGAAAGAGGCGAAATCCGGAAGCAGAGACTGGGGATCAGTAGTGATACAGAATTCGCCATCGATGCCTGATTTAAACTTCTGGTATCTGAATCCAAGGGAAGTTCTAGGGCTCCCTCCAGTAGATGAGCAACCCACTCTTAACTCGGAGGAGGAAACTCACGTATACAGAAACGGGAGCTGGCTTCACATGAACGTTACGGCAGCTTCAACAAAGAGAGCTTATTATAAGAACACTGAGATTCGTAAGGCGGCATCTTCTGGAAATGCATTTAAAACTGCAGTGGCCGAGGAAGGAGTTGAATCCTCTTGGAAGTCTTTCAGTGGGGTTCCTGTCGACAGACATAGGAGGAAGCCTTCCTCTGACAGTCATTCGAAAAAAATCCAATAGCAATAAAACACGTTAATGGTCACCTTGTCGTGGTCTTTGATTACAGATCCGCCATATCCATCCTGGAAGGATCCGTATCCTTGTGCGTAAGGCTTCAGACATCAACACAGCGTCACAGGAATATTTCTCCCAGGCTGAGATGAGTTTATGCAAGCGAGGTGAGAAACTTATTTATCCCACAATTGGCTGGGTTGTATGGGGTGAAGGGCCTTACTAGGTCCTGAACTGAATCTTTTTGAGAGTAAAGTTAACGGTGCACCGACTTTTTATGCAGAGACAAGAATACCACAACCATACTTATTGTAATTCTTTTAAAAGTTGAAATACAAAATGTGGCCGTAGGCTAAACGTTTTATTTTTTTGTCTTTTTATTGGAAATCGTAATGATAAACGTTTTATTTTTTGGTATTTTTATTGGAAATATTCAGGTTATATTTTGGGACAAATATAACTCAATTTCGATCAGTAATTGTTGAATCTGCATATTTGAGTGGTTATTTTTGTATGATTAGGGTGTTTCAAGGGTTTTTCACTTAGAACAGTCGTATAATTCACTTAGACAATCCAACTCTTTGGATAATTCATTTTGACATTGATTATATAAATGTCATGTACATTACTAAAAGATATATAAAGTTAATCCAAAAGTTGTTCAAAAAATTTAGGCGACATAGAATTTATGGAAAGGTTGTTGTGTTGAGAGGCACTTTCTACAACCCAGTATGAGGGAGATGTGTAATTCTTTCTATGTTCAACATAAAGTTGACACGGCGTTTAAAATATACATTAATAAGAAAAAAATTATTTCAATGTCGACCATAAATAACATATTTCAATGTCCACCTAAGTAAAATATTTTGCATTGAATATATTTCTGAGGCCAACAAACTTATGTGGTGCAACGACATATTTACGTGGTGATTGAAAAATGTTAAACTTCTTGTTTGGTTCTTCGGTGATACAAGCATGGTGACACAAGTGCTAGAGTTTCTATGATCATGACATAATTTGCACGGTGAACCAACTTTACTTCAAGCATGGTGACAGGGGGCTAGGGATTCAATATTCTCCATGGAGGTGAAGCCCCATGGTAAACCTAAATTAAATCTCTACAATGAACATTATTGAAGTTGTATTGTATTCTCAAAGGTGAATCTTTGTGGTAAACCTAAATTGAAGCCTAATCCTTGGCTAATCTTGGCACATGTATAATCTCTTAGGATGCATATAATTTATGAGGCAGGTCAATTTGGTTTCTCCATTGTGAGGATGTATGATCTCAAAACCTCAAATCTCACCACATATATTGGAGCTTTTTTTTGGTTGTCTTTGCCACCATACAAACCCTACGGTGAATCAGGGGCACAAATTCCTTCTGTAACTTTTATTGATTTCCTATGCTTTTCAATATGAGCAATTCACCATTGATATCAAAATCTCTCAAAGGGAGGCCTAGCAAAGTGACCCTAGATACTCTATATGAACATATAGAATCATTAGGAAAATGTAGAGAAGAGAGAGAATCCAAACTTCAAATAGAGTTAGAAGCAATTTTTGATAACGAATTTAGATCCTTTGAAGACAACATTCAAACATAGATGGACAATATAATTTTAGGATTGGAGACTTAGTTGCATCAAATGGAGGTTAGACTACAAAAAATCGAAAAAAAAAAACAAGAAAATAAACAATCAACCCAAGAAGAAGAAGTTGAAGAGAATTGTAATCTTAGAGACAAGACTAAAGACCTAGAAGAAAAGCTAATGAACAATTTGGCCTTGAATAGTTTGGAACATAAATTGGATATTGAACCCATAAAAGGGGAAATGAATAAGCTCATGTCATTAGACCATGAGTGTAACAAAATATTCTTGAACCTCATAATTTTTGGTATAAAAGAGTAGAAAGATGAGGACATGCTAGCAATAGTCAAGGAAGAACTAAAAAATAAATCACAAATTGAAACAATTTGCCTCATAGAAGCAAAGAGGCTAGGAAAAATAATCAAACATAAAGATAAGATGATTCGGTTAAGGTAAGCTTTAATGACCATAAATATGGCATACTCAACAAAACTCTAAGCTTAAAAGGATTAGAAATATTTATAAATGAAGACTTCATTCCATAAGACTTGGATGAATTAAGAAAGGAAGTTCAAAAGGTAAAAGAAGTTAGGAAGAAAGGAAAATGGGCAATAATCAGGAATTGAAAAACTATTATTAGGGATAGAGACCAAAAAGATAGTAATAAATAGGAATTTGGGACACTTTGGATCCTTTCTTGCAAATGTCATGGATTTACATGGAGCAAAGGGACTATATTAAGTTGGATCTCGAGTGAAATTGATATTATATTTATGGTTGAAACTTGAGATCATGAAGGATCTAAGATCCCTAACATAGAAGGATTTGCATTGTGGTCAACATGGAACAAGAAATCCTCCCATAGAAGGATTGGAGGCATAGCTTGTTAGATAAAAATGAATATATCTCCTCACATTCAGCTTCATAAGAAAGACCCTCTCAATTGGTACATATGGATGGAGATTTCATATACTAATGCTAAGAAAATTTATATAGCAATCTATTGTTGTGTGCCTATTAAAACCACCTTTTATAAGAAAAATAATCTAGATAAGAATTATCCTAACAAAATCTTAGAACAAGATATTTACAGTCTAAGAAATGAAGGTAGTATCCTCCTTCTAGGAGACTTTAATGCGAGAAATTACACTAATCAAGTTATTATTTTAAGCGTTGATTCCAACCCTCATTCTCTATGGTTAGATGGGGACCTTTTTTTAACTAACAGATCTCTGAAGACTTGACCAATACTTTTTTTGGTATCGAGCTAATCAAGCTATGTAGTTCTCAAGACCTAATAATTTGCAATGTTTTAATGAAGTGGTCAAAATCTAATTGGATGACTTGTATCCATGGGCTAGGAAGCAATGCCATGGATTATATGACATCAAATATTTCCGTACACAACCAAATAGTAAATTTTGACCTTTTAAAGGACCATGAGCTTAACTATGATCATAGACCGTTAACCCTAACTCTAAACTTTGTTATGCACAAAATCCCCATTGAAAATAACTATGATAACCAAAGGCACTTGCTTTTTGACAAAAATAAAGATGATCTTTTTTTAAAGGATTTAAATAGTGAATTAAATATCCTCTCTTATAATAACAATATTGATTACATCTATTATAATTTTACAGCAAACCTCTCTACTTCTATTAACAAATTCTCTATCCATGTGTTATGTAAAAATAATAGAATGACCAAGCCTTGGTATGATAAAGAGTGTAAAATTGTTAGAAAATCCATTATCCATGCTTTTAATGAGTCCTTAAAATCTGATAAGATAAATAGATATAAATTCCTAATTAAAAGAAGAAAAAAAAGGTACTACATAAATAGAAAGAAAGAGAATATTTTGCACATATCTAAGCTATATCCTAAGAAATTATGGATGCAAATTCAGACTCCTAAAACTAAATAAAATAATATGACTCCCCTTAGGTATTGGAAGCCTCGCCTTAAACATCTTTACAAATCCCCTAATGTCCTGGACAACATTGCAAACATTTCTACAAAGGATGAAATTTTTTCTATTGAAGACATAAAGTTTGGGGTTAAACGACTTGCAAAAAGGAAAGCTAAGGACATTGATGGCTACCAATATGATTAAAAATTGGAGGGCCTATCGGACCTTAAGACAGGTAAGGGATTACTTGGATTTCTTTAGAATTTTATTTTTGTGTTCGAAAATCATTAAGAGAAGTGTTACAATATCACCATAGTTTTGATGATTTAGAAGGTTATGAAGGTTGTTATTGTGACAAATATTTTGAAATTGAGATCTGATTTGGGTATGTGCAGGACATTCTAAAAGAAAGTGTTTTTCATCTTCAACCCTCTTAGTGTCACAAAGCTAATAGATTCTTTCAACCCATGGCATTTTTGGATTGTCCAACGCCCAATTTCACTATGGAGCTCGTGAGAATTTGTTCTTATTTTAGCAATGCTGATTTTTTACTTTACACTAGTCAAAACAAAGAGATACTTTTGATCTTCTAGGTTAGGGTTGATCACCTCCCTATAGTATCGTAATTTTCTTTTATCATCTAATTATTTATCGCACTAAAATTTCTCCTTAAATTTAGAAGTAATAATATTTTTAATATTATTTTTCTCCCATAGAATGAGATATTCATTTATTCCCCAATGATTTAGCTGATATTTGGCATCTTTATGCCATCTCCACTTGAGCCATAGGTGATTTTGGCTGGAGTTTGAAGCAATGTTTGGAAGCCTCTTGTCTTCCATTTTTTTTTATCTTGTTTTTGTACATTAGGTACCTAGTCATATTCATGTTCTCAATGGGGGAAAGTTTCACTTATATGAGTATAAAATAGGGTTTATTGTCTTTAATTTTGAGATTATAAGTTATAAAATTATTTTGGATTTACTCTATCTTTCTCCACGATTCTCTAGAGATGTTATATCCCCAAACTTCACATCCATATAAGATAACAAAGGTGACGAGAGTCTCCAAGAGGAGTTTTTTACTATCCCATATCCAAAGGTCCTCTAATTTACAATTGTTTTCAAACCCATAATAAACTTTCCTCCCTCTATTTATCATTTTCTCAATGTTATAGTTCCACTTGAGCTTGTGATGAATATCGATTCCAAGATATTTATACGAAGGAACTTCCTCCAAGATATATATATATCAACTTAACGAGAACTCTACTCAAATTTTTTACCCTGTTTTTAAAAATGGCGCTACCGGTACCACCCCCCCTCCATTTTTAGGTGGTTTTTCGATATTTTAATTTTTTCGATCCACAATGTTTCCAGATTATTTTTTTAAATGCTTATTTTTCATCCATTTTCAATTATTTTCTAATTTTTTTTTTTTTATTGTTTTTAGTCATTTTTTCATGCTTCTTTCAATCTTAAAAATATTTTTTACCATTTGTTTTTTTGAAGTTACAATTTTTCATATAATTTTGTCTCCTTAATTAATTTATTGTTCCATACTTTTTAAATATAGTGAAAAACATCATTTTTAACACATTGTTTACCTTTACTTCAATACATCGAAAAAAATTTGTAGTTAAATAACACTATTTTTTAATATTTAGCAAAACAATACACATTTTATAGCCATATATAATAAAAAACCTATACATTTTGGTACATACTCCTTAAAATAACATGTCAAATAAAACATTTTTATGAACATAATTGAACAAAAAAAAGTCAAAATTTTATAAAAAAAATTATCATTTTCTTTCATATTTTTATAAATTTGAAGTCAACATTTAATAAAATTTTCCAATGTATAGTGATTCACATACAAATAAAACGGAAAAAAAAAGATTCATCACAAAACAACAATAGATACATCTTTATTCTTATTTCAAAATTTGCAAGTCAAAACATTACAGTTATAGCTCATAAAAAATTTACAAAATTAAGCATCCTCTTCAAAGGCATCTTTAAACTAATCAACAATATCATATATTTAAAATTCATCATTTTCAACAAACACATTATCATCTTCTTCGACGTTATTTTGTGCTTCCATTGTGTCATTTTGTTCTTCCATTGGTTCTTTGATATCAGCAAGTTCTCCAATGTGATCATTTCCAATCATTCCTCCGAATAGTACTTGAGGTTCCTTTTACAATTTTGCCACATTTGATTCACTAAAATCAACTTTCCTCAAGCCTATTTCTTGTATTTCATCTGGAAGAGCTGGAATACCATTAATTCTTTGTTGAATAAAATTGCATTGCATTGGGTCACTTTCAATGGTTATGCAATTCATTCCTTTTTGTAGGAAACATGCTAATGTTGTACTTAATCACCAAATACAAAATAAATAATGAAGTTAGATACTGTAAAAAGACATAATTTAAAAATAATATAAGATTGAAGTATGATTTCATAAATATTAGATAATAATTATTACCTGAACCCAAGAACAAATCCAAAACCCAATCTCCTTCATTTGAAAAAATATCTATAAGATAATTAATTAATGCTTGTGGTTTTTGATAAATATAAGATTGAAGTATGATTTCATAAATATTAGATAATAATTATTACCTGAACCCGAGAACAAATCCAAAACCCAATCTCCTTCATTTGAAAAAATATCTATAAGATAATTAATTAATGCTTGTGGTTTTTGATAAATGTTAACCATCTCTCCTTTCAAATCTTTTCCCTCATATGTTAGCTTTCTAACCACAACATTGTATACCAATATACTACTAGGAGTCTCTCCATCCTTTGCATTGACAATAATAGAATTATAAGAATCATCTTTTGTCCAAGTTGCAAGATGTATACTCTCAAAATCACGTTTAAATGACTCTCTATTGGAGCTCTCAATATTAGGCTTGTGTCTGTAACATAAATAAGTGCAAATCCAATTAACTTGTGAATTAATAAAATTGTTTTATAATCTTAATTGCTAAACATACACTTTCAATATCTTACCAAATAAATTGCATCATTGTCTTTTCTTTCCCCTTGAAGCTTGATTGTACTAATCCTTGTTGTGTGTCTGAATGAAATACTAGAAATCTCCAAATTGTGATGTAACTTCTGTAAATCCCATAACCACTTTGTTGAAAGCTTGGTAAGTATAAGGCTCAGTATCATATCCAATGTTTTTGATATTATAACCATTCGGGATATCCGCAATAACTAGGGAGTATTCTTTTTTAGGAACAATATTTGTAAGTTGTTCACAATCACCTAATATCACTTTATATTGAATAGTGTTGAGTCCATTTCAAATGTAGTGATCAAGGGTGTCATCAAGTTGAACATTTTGAACACGTCTCATTCTTTCTCTTTCAAACTTGGCTTTTTCAATAAAACTTTTTAAAGTTTCATGTACTCCATCTGCATTCTTCTTTAGCATCTTTAATGAAACAAACAAACATATAGTTATATATCTATAACTATTAAAATATAAATAAATTAACTTACAAACGAATAATATGAATGTAATAAGTCAACACACAATTTTTAATGCAACAAAAAATTATTTCAATACTGCTGAAGAGCTTGAATCTGGATAGTTGAGTTTAATATCATCTCAACTTTCTTCATTCAACATCTTGACCATTTCCTCTTGTATTCTCATATACACCTTCTGACTAAATAAAACAAAAATAATGTTAAAATGATATGTTAAACTGAAAAAAATTAATTTTCTTGTCCTAACATAAATAAAAATAACTCAACAAACTTACTTTTTAAATTCATCACACATTTCTTCCATTAACAATTCTCCCGACCTAACACGTGATAATATAGTTATGATAATTTTATCATCCTTCACTCCTTGTATTGATCTCCAAGGTGTTATAGTCGTATCATCTAGAAGATTTTTTATGTCAGGACCTGTCTTACTTGTGCCACATATCAATGGTTTAGCCGTCTAAACTCTCTGATTTTTTATACTAATATTTTCCCATAGTGTGAAGATCGCATCTAGAAAATCCCATACCTGTCCAGTTCTAAATCCCAATTGAAAATAGCTATCCATGGGTCTAAATATCTCACTTCCTTTGCGATTTTTTTCTTTTATATTTTCATCATCAAGTGAGAATCCTATTTCCATACAACATTGCTTCCGAAACTTAACATCAACATTTGATCTCTCCCCATGACATATTTCAGAAAATTCATTATGGATAAATCTCACCCTTTGAATGAAAGTCATAGACATTTTGTACTCATTGTCTGTGTTATGATCCCATGCCGGTAACTTTGCTTCTAAATCTGTTAAGCTGACATAAATTATGCATTTGACTGTCTCAAAAAGAGGATTATTGGGATATTCTTGCATCAATTCTCTTCTAGCCTCTGCAGAATGATTTCCTCCAATCACATAATATTTGTAGTCAAAACATTTTGATCTATCAAATTATTTTCTCATAGGAACTTCCATTGGGTCAAAAAGAACTAGGTAGTCAACCACTTGTGCATATGGATTATACCTAATCAATGCTTTCAAATTCTGAAAATGCAAGTGATGCGATTTTCTAATTTGATATTTTTCTTGCCCTTCCGTGGGTTTATAAAGTTGTTTCACATTCAACTGAAATGTGTGGCCATCATCAAATAAGTTTGTTGTCCTCATTCTATTTCAAATGGCATTTTTTGTTGTTTTCATAATACCATCCTCTAGATCAACACCTCGTGTTATTATTTCTCTGATACCTTTAGGACTTTCACTATAATACTCTAAGCTAACGATGGCTTCTTTAACATTATCAACATGTGTTTTCTTCCTCTTATGATTTTAATATGTTTCATCTAAATCAATAATTTCTTCATAATCAATAGGAATAGACTCATCATCACCCATTGCTCTTTTTCGTTTATCTTGTTTATTTTTTTGTGATAATGAGTGATAACCTCATTG
>JASDQU010754340.1:6932-27263 GCA_032191745.1 Picea mariana | reverse complement strand
TTTTTTTTTTTTTTGGTCAAAGACTGGAGACAGAAAAACTCTGGTAACTTGTGTGGAAAAACACCATATTAGAATGGATCTGAGAATAGCATGGTCAATGGTCAGGATCATACGTGGCTCCGATACAACTGTGAAAAACAAACTTGTTTGACAATTATAAGAATATCCAATTTAAGTGGGATAGAATAAGGTAATCCATTTAGGATGAATTAATATTATATTGAGTAAAATGTATAAGAATGAGATACATGATTACAATGACAATGAGGGCCATATATACCCATTCAGGGGTGCCCTTTCATTAATAGACATGCCTTTTGGATAAGACATATATTTTCATTATGATGTATTAATTATTATTTAATGATTATTTATTTATATCTATCTATTTTATATATTTATATTTGTTATTATGTTTGTTACACCAATTCTTCCACTTCCAATCCATAAGGGGGCACTTAGAGTGCACCTTTTCCTGATGTATTTTTTTCATTCATTAATATGGTAAATCATACAAAATTATAGGAGGCAGATTTGTCGACCAGATCTCATGATTACAGTAATACAAAATCGACATTGAAAGGTAAAGAAACTTTAAATCCTCATGGATCTATCCACATAGAGAAAACTAAAAAGGAAATGATGTTGCGCATACCGAAAGGTGTGTATAAAAGAGCATCACACAACCCTAATGCTCGAGTTGCACCCGACTATTCCATTATTGAGGATTTATCTCAAACATTGTGTACGATGTATGCTTTAGAGGTGCTTCAATGTTTCCCTGCGCAATGCACTGCATTGTTATCCATGATCGAAGCAGTGGATGCTTCCATCCAACTCACTATAAATTTTGACGCTATTGATGTGAAGTCTCACCTTCCTTATCATGCATCCTTCTAGATTGGCATTGTAAATGCGAAACATGTGATCAGGAGGAGAGTYGTTGAYGAAGGATCTTCAATGTGTGTCATGTATTTTTCAGTCATAAAACTTTTACACATACCAATCACTGGAGGGGTGCCATGTGGCAGCCCATGACTAGGCCATGTGGCACCATTTTATTTGTCCACTAAAATGACACATGCCATCACCTAATTTTCCCACGTGTCTGCCATCAATATGCACAACCTTTCCACGCCATCCCATGCCAACTCATATGTATGGACGTGCCACATGTCACCTTGACTTTTTGAACAAGTTTGACCTAAACTTTGACCACTTATATCTTTTGATATGTAAACATTAGAAATCTTGCGACATGCTCTTCGTGATCATGCCCATTTCACTAAGTTTTGGGAACTTTGAATTTTTTCCCTTTTGTTGTCTAATGAAGCCATTATGAGCATCCTAAGTTGCTTATGTGTGTTCTGGTTTTTCTTAGCCTTCTCTAGATCCTTTTTGAATCATCATGGTTGACCCTTTGAAGGTTGAGGAAATAACACAATTTCCTCCCTACGTACAGTGTGTCGGCTTCAATCTTACAAGGAAAGGAAATTTTCCTTCATCATTTTGTACCAAACTATGTTGATATCACAAAAGGTTTTATATGCCTATTGAACAAAGGAGTTCCATTTTATTGGGATGAGTCAACATGACATTCTTTCAATGCATTGAAGAAAGCTCTAGTTTTGGATCCCTTGTTTAGCCCCCCAGATTAAAATAGAGATTTCCTACTCTATATGGCAGCATTTGAATCTTTGATCGGCATGGTATTAGTTTAGGACGATGATAAGCTCCAAGAGCATGTCATATATTGCTTGATTCACGCCTTGGTGGGTCCTAAACTAAAGTATTTGCACGTAGAGAAATTGGCCTTAGCATAATTTTATCATGTTCAGTGTCTTCAGTGTTATATTCTATTGCAAAAGACGATTGTCATCGCCAATTTTAACCCTTTTCAATATGTTTTGAATCGGTGAATAATTGACAAGAAATACAACAAGTGGATTATTTTCTTAAGGAGTTTGATTTGGATTTTTCTTCTGCCAAATCCAGGAAGTATTCAGTCTTCGTTGAACTTATGTCGAATTTCCCAGTAGAGAATGAGGATAACTAATTTATTGACTCACTTCCATATAAGCATATTTTTCTCATATCTTCTTCCAATACTTGGTATGGATATACTATTATATATCTCCAGACTCTGAATATCCTGTCGCATCCCTCAAAAGACAAGCGACGACAGATTCACCACCTTGCAAATAATTATCTCATTATCACCGACACTTTGTATTGACAAAGGGTAGACTCAATGCTTCATCATTTCATGACTCATGAAGAAGTGGAGTTGGTTTTGAATGACTACCATAGTAGAGAATGTGGCGGTCACTTGTCAGGGTTGAAAATATCCCAAAAGATTTTTCGCGTCGAATATTTCTAGCCAAAGATCCTTAGAGATTGCATTGAAGTGGTCAATAAATGTCAACCTTGCCAAATATTTACTAAAAATATGCATGTGCATCCTGCTCTCATGTTTCTCGTTATTATTGTTGACCCCTTTGTAACACCCTTGTTTCCCTCGGCTTGTAATTAATCATAATTAGTGATTTCCATGCAATGGTAGGAAAATATTGTAACTATGTTATTGTTTAATTGAAACTACCAACAACTGATTGTGGGGGTGAGGCATTAAAAGTATTGGACATGAATCACTAAAGGAATGAGAGGTGGTTCTCTTAAGCTAAAGGGCCCCAAGCCTCCTTGCTAAAATATTTAATTTGGAAGTATTCAAATTATTTCCCTTAGCCTTGATTTCAAGGAAAACCAATTAATGAAGAGGGGTTAGTAGTTGAAAAACCCAACCACACACACACACACACATATATAATGAGGTCTATAGTACAAAAGCTAGGATACTAGCCCCAAAGGTTTATAAGTACAAAATTGTACCCTTGGCACATAAAACGTCTAGGCCTGAGGCTGGTAAGCCCTATCATAACAAACTATGGCATTTGCTAAATTCTAGAAAAGGCGGACCCATGTTTGGGGTACACCAACAACATGACATTACATCCCCACTAGTAGATCTTCTATGATTTCCATAGGGAAAGAGCATGTCAAGGACTCCATGTTCCTTCCCATGCTATGTAGTGCCATAGTTTCATCATCACTAGATTCTACTTCACCTCTTCCCCGACGCCTATGTCGCGGGAAGTTATTTGGTCTCACTATTGTTATACCTACACATACAAAGGGCACATTTTAGTAATATGGATCTCACCAAAAAGACAGGTTAATTTCCCTTTTAATAGTTACATATAATCTAATCTAAAAATTAAATAATTAAATAAATGAAAAGATAAAGGTTACCTATATCTCTGAGTGTTGCGCTAGGAGGTACAATCATATCTAGATCTCGGGAAAATTCAATCTCGGCATATGGATAGTCCTCGATCGTAGATATTTTTCGTTCCCACCAATCGAAGAAGTTATCATCAAAAGGATTTAACAATGTCCCCCCTACAAGGTGTGTTAATAGCTCAGTCCATCGTATCGATGTTTTCCATGGTCGTTGGTGTTCTCTCACAAATTCCTTCAAACTCATACCCAATACTCTCTCAAAAAAGAAGGCACGGAGAATGCTATCAAACCCAAAGTTTGTATTCCTCTGTAGCTTGCATTCCATCAACTGTGTCTTCATACAATTGAGCATTGTGGTGCTCCATTCAAATACTATTGGTCTCAGACATTCAATGACATATTGCATATAAGACCATGAAGCTTGATGTAAGGAGGCCATTACCACAATACGTGTAATGGTGTATAAGATCACTTTGAGGCTTAAACTATGTATGTTCTTGATAGGTATTTGCGTACCCACTTTATCGGTGTCATCCTCGCAATATGTGGCTATATGTTCATTAATGGTTAAGCCACTACCTCCAAAAGTCTTGAAGTTCACTACTCTCTCTCCGAGAGAGGTCGGTAATGAAGTAAATATCCTCTATCGTGATGGTTAATTCTTGCACATCAAGCATGAAGGCCTCCGCATCTGGATGCCAATAGTCAATGAGGAGATTGAGAAACCTTCTTTGCGCTTGCATACCACTTGTTTGAAGAATTTATACATCCCACATTGCCGAAGAGAATTCAAAGCATCATCACCTTCAACCAAAGTGTTATCAACAACCTCGTGTTCATGTTCTCTCCATTGAACGAACATCTAGAAAAATTCAAGGAAGAAGGGAGTCAATCTTTTAATTTTTTCCATCCATGCCAACTAATATGTGATTCATAGTTATGACAGTCACAAACATCTATAATTTGACTTCGTTTTGTAAATGTGTTGAACCTGCACATAATAGATCTAGCTAAACAATAATACACACAATTGCAGAGAGAATTGGAGAAAGAAGAAGAAGGAGAGAAAGAATGAAAGAATTCTCATTAACCGTTATGAATAATGAATAGTTTACACATGATATACTCTATATAGCTCAATGAGTTCACATTGGAGGTGAACCAATAAACCATAGTGGTAGTATAGAGTGATATGGACACACACTAGTAGTTATGGTAGTGAACTGCCACCTAGTCTAGTCTCTTAGGCAGTTACGGGAGTGAACTACCACCTAGTTGAGTTAACTAGTCGACTAGTCTTCAGTTAACTGGCTGAACAGAGAGTAGTGAGGAGTTAACTCATGGAATCAAGGCTAATGTGCCACTTTGGTGATGATACCAAGGAAATGTTGAATTATCATGGAGATGATCCCAATGTTGCATGGTGACAAAACTAATGCAACATCTAAAACTCAACTCAACTAGTCAAACTGAAGTGTCAACTGAAAGAGAATATTCTCCAAGTGGAATATTCTCCCCTAAAATATGGGAGACTGTTTAATGACTAATTATGACTAATGAACAAGGAAAAACCTTAGGAAAAATAAATCCTAGGTGTGTGTGAAGTAACTCCAACACCCCCCCTGAACATCACTATGGTGAAAATAAAGAATGGGTCCCGGCAACGAGGCCATGTTAGGTACCCAAATACAAAAGATACACTGAAAATAAAGTGAGGAAAGAGGGAAAACCTCATGGGAAAAAATCCCCCTCAAGGTACAATGTATGTAAAAAGAAGAACTACAGTTGCTAGGCAACTATGTCCTTCACTCCAAGTTGACTTCGCAGAGAATGGAACTTCTACTCAGTGAAGGTCTTGATGAAGATGTTTGTCGTTTGTTTTGATGAAGGATAGAACTGTAGGTCGATGATCGCCTCGTGTACTAATTCCTAGATGTAGTGCATGTGGATATCAATGTGCTTCGTTCATTTCCTCTGAACTGGATCTCTACAGAACCTCTGAGTGCTCTTGTTGTCACACCAGATGATGATCGAATGATGAAATTGAATGCCCAACTCAGTGAGAAAATGTTGTATCCACATAGACTAAATGGTTATGTTAACTACCCCTTTGTACTCTGCCTCACCTAAAGATAGAGCAATGGCAACTTGCTTCTTTCTCGACCAATAGATAGGCCTGGAACCAAGACTGAGTAAGTAACCAGAAGTGGACTTGCGATAAATGCTATCGCCAGCCCAGTCGAAATCAGTAAACCTGATGAGATCTAATGTAGAGTGTGTTGCATAATGAATCCCAAAGGTGATGGTGCCCTATACGTATCGAAGGATACGCTTTGCATCCTTCCAATGTAGCTCATGCGGCTTCTGCATGAACCTAGAAACTGTGCCAAATGCATATGAGAGGTCTAGTCTGGAGTGTGTGAGATACAACAAGATCACCACTAGCTATCTGTACAGTGTGCTATCAACCAGTGGAGTCTCCCCACCATCCTCAAGTTTGACTCCTGATAGGAAAGGAGTTGGAGCAAACTTGTAGTCTTTCATGTGAAATCTCTCAAGGAGATCTCACACATACTTGGCTTGAGACAGTTAGGTGCCTGATGCATCCTGATTGATCTCGAGTCCAATGAAAAAGTGTAGTGGACCCATGTCCTTTATCCAAAACTTGTCATGTAGAATCCTCTTGACTGCAGCAATCATTGAAGTCGAGCACCCGGTGATCAACAAATCATCAATGTATAGAACTAAAAGTAGAAGTGAATCAGTGGTCCTAAGCATGTAGACATTCAGGTCTGATTTACAACATACAAAATTCTGTGACAGCAGGTAGGAGTCCATCTTGGCATACCATGCCCTCGGATCTTGCTTGAGGCCATAAAGAGACTTCTTCAGTCGACATACCAAAGATGATTACTGCATAAATCCCTGGGACTACTCCATGTAGATATCCTCAGAGAGATCACCATGAAGAAATGCATTCTTCACATCCATCTGATGGACTTCCCATCCCTTGGCTTCCGCAATGGCAAGTTTCAATCGTATGGAATCCATCTTCGCTACTGGAGTGAAGGTATCATCATAGTCAATACCATGAACCTATTGAAAGCCTTGGGCGACAAGCCTGTCTTTGTATCTATTGATCTGTCCATCCGTTGTGCTCTTGGTCCTATAGACCCATCTGCATCTAACCAATTTCCTCTCAAAAGGAAGGGGAACCAAATGCCAAGTCTGGTTCTCGAGGAGAGAGTTGTACTCCTCCTGCATGGCGGATTCCCAAAATGGATTTCTAGCAGCCTCTCCATAAGACTGTGGATCTGAAGACTGAACCAAGAAATGATGCATGGAGGGAAATGGTTCAGTAGCAATGAGTGAAACAAGAGGCTCCTCGAAATCAGATCAAGTCCTACTAGTATCGGTTGGATCATCAACGAGATCCCCTGCATTCTGAAGAGTAGTTTGTGCCCACTTGGGCCTCTGTTCTGGCTCTGCAACTGCATCTGGATGTTCTGACTCTGCATCCAGCCATACTAACTCTAAATTTGAATCATCTGAGTTATCTGAATCATAACTCTCGTATGAAGAAGATTCGGCATGTGCATGCTCATCATCTCGGATAGGTGGAAGAGTGAAGGTGTCTGCATGCGGCTGTTGAGGTACATGCGAGACACTTTTCTCAAATTGGGCAGTACGCTCGATGATGAGCTAGTCCGAGGAAAGATCAATAAGTCGATATCCCTTCACACCGTCGAGGTATCCAACAAAAATTCACTAAGTTCTCTGTGGATCAAGTGCCTTCCTCTTTTCAGAGGGAATCCAGGCCCATGCACGTGAACCAAAAATGTGAAAATGGGTCACTTCCGGTTTGAGGTCGCTCCAAGCCTCGTAGGGGGTCTTATCCTTGACATATCTATGAGGAGATCTATTTTGGATGTATATTGCACAATTAAGTGCTTCAGCCCATAGTCTCTGTGGTAGTGACTTTTCATGCAACATGCAAGATGCCATCTCCTTTAGAGATCGATTTTTCCGCTCAGCAACTCCATTTTGTTGCAGAGTATAGGGAACTGTGTGATGCAACTAAATCCTTGCCTCATGGAAAATATTATGGATCTCATGATTTACATACTCTCCCCCATTATCATTTCATAGGACTTTGATCTTCTTTCTGGACTGTGTCTCAACCAAGGCTTTGAAATCTTTGAGGTGTTGAAAGACCTCAAATTTTTGCCTGAGAAAGTAGATCCAAGTAAAACGTGAGAAATCATCAACAAAAATGAGAACAAGCCTCACTTTGTTGATGGATGGATGCGGAAAATGACCTATAAGGTCATTGTGGATTAGATCTAAAGGTGTGGAATCTCGCTGATACTTTCCTTTGTCGAATATCTCTTGAGGGTGTTTTCTAAGAACACATCCCTCACATACTCCCTTGGAAAAATGGATGTCTGGTAGACCATCAACTAATTTTTGCTTGCTAAGTTGTTGCATGTATCTGAAATTCAAATGTCCAAACCTTTCGTGCCATATCCTACTATTTTCATCAGCATGAGTAAGAAGTAAAGCAGAATCGGGTTCAATGAATTCATAAAATGTATACAATCTAGACTGATGATTTACCTGACCAGTTGCAACCCTGAAGTTGGTTTGCATGTCGTAGATGTCCACAAAATTTGGTGTGAAGATGAATTTCTTTCGAGTGTCAGAATTCATCATCTGATACATGGAGAGAAGGTTGACATAAAATTTGGGAACGTGCAACACATTCTCGAAGCTTCCATTAGTGAGTTCAATCCTTCCTTTGCTGGTGACTTCGACAGAAGAGTTGTCCCCCGTCATAATAGGAGTACATTTGCATGAATCCAATGAAGAATAGACTACTTATGAGGCAGCCATGTGATGTGATGCTCCTGAATCTACAATCCAAACATTGGGAGAGGAGTTGATTGCAATCAAAGCATGGCTAGAATTGCCTTTCTTGGAATTCGAATCTTCTGCCTTCTTCTTCTTTGCACCCTTGGGGATACGATCTCCAAGGTTGTTTTACTGAAGTATTTGAGACATAAGATCCATTTGTTTTTGCATGCATGCAAATTCCGGATGGAATCCTTTGTGACAGTACGTGCATTTCTCCCCTTTTATTCCCTTTTCCCCTTTGGATCTGGAGGCATCGATGAAGGGTTTTGTGTACCCTTCCTTCTTCGGATGTGCATGAGCTTTCCATTTATCTTTATCTTTAGATTTATGATATTTGTAGGTGCCATCATGAACAGTGAGTGCATGCGCCCTTGGGCCTTTGATTGTGCACATGTTGATGAGCTTGGTTTTCTCTTGTGTCAGGGATTCAATAAAGTCCTCAAGAGAAGGCATTTTCCAGGTGGCTCCAGAGGTGAATCTGATAGTATGGAATATAGATACAAATAAATAGAATTCAGGACCAATCTTGGAGAGAATGGTGAGAACCATTTGTTTCTCCTCATTTGATTTATCAACCCCGCAATCTTTGAGTTGCGACAGTAAATCCTTGAATTTTGTAAAGAAATCTTGGATATTTTCGAAGCTTTTTGGATCCAATGTGAGTAGCTCCACCTCCAGCATGTGTCCCCTCATCTCATCCTGTTTTCCAAAGAGCCCTTCCAAGGTGGTCCAAGCTTCATTGGGAGTCTTACAGGAAGATATGTTGAAAAGGAGATCAGGAGAAATAAGACTGCAAATTGTTCTGAGTGCCACATCCATGCGATTTAAGTACTTGGATTTTTCTATGGTTGATGTCGGTTCTGTATCTATATTCAATGTTAACCTATACAACCCTCTGGTTCAGAGATGTATGGCTATTTTCTCCTTCCATGCAAAATAGTTGTAAGGTGTAAGAATGAATTCTTTTTGGAAATCCATCTTTCTACTGTCTTCAATCTTTTGTACCTGCAAAAAAATTTGGTGTATCTTTTGCTTAGTAGTCTGTTGGCTCTAATACCATGTAAATGTGTTGAACCTACACAGAATAGATCTAGCTAAACAATAATACACACATTTGCAGAGAGAATTGGAGAAAGAAGAAAAAGGAGAGAAAGAATGAAAGAATTTACATTAATCGTTATGAATAATGAATAGTTTACACATGATATACTCTGTATAGCTCAATGAATGTGCACTGGAGGTGAACCAATGTGCCATAGTGGTGGTCTAGAATGATATAGACACACACCAATAGTTACGGGAGTGAATTTCCACCTAGTCTAGTCTCTAAGGCAGTTACGGGAGTGAACTGCCACCTAGTTGAGTTAACTAGTCAACTAGTCTTCAGTTAACTGACTGAACAGAGAGTAGTGAGGAGTTAACTCAGGGAATCAAGGCTAATGCACCACTATGGTGATGATACCAAGGCAAGGTTGAATGATCATGGTGATGATCCCAAGGAAAAACCTTAGGAAAAATAAACCCTAGGTGTGTGTGAAGTAACTCCAACACGTTTGAATGGCATATATACTTTATTCACCGTAAGATGAATCACTCATGCACAACGTTCATGAGAAAAAGGGGAGCGCACTCCTTGATTTATTAGGAAAATTTTGAAAATGGAATAAACAAAATTGAAGGAAAGGTTTGGAAACTTACTTGGTCTAGACGGCATATGAAATCGTCGTTCCAAGCTCCCAAAATCTCCGTTAAAAGTTGAGAGGGTTTTCACCAATTTAGGGAAATTTTGGGTAAATTATGCAAATGACATGGTAAAACGGTAAATTGTCACTATTTAATGTAATTTTAGACCCACTTTGCCATAGTTGTGTTATTTTTTCCTTAATTGAACTAATATAAAAAGGGATTTGTAGTGTTGTTTGTGAATTTCAAGTTGTAGAAGGATACTTTGGGTGTTTTTGGTTGAACAACTCTTTTTCAAGACTCTTGGAAGGTATTTTTCTTGTATAAATGGTATTTTGAATACCTAGTCTCACACACCTTACACTTTTTTCATTTTCAGTTGTGATTTCCACTTTTCCCTAGGGTCAATCCCATTAACTTGTGACATGAACCTGTCTATCTTATTTAGAATGTCATTTTGTTGATGGTAGAGACTATCTTCCATGGGAGCCCTATCTTAGAACCCCTTTTCATTTTGGCACTCATCCAGATCGATCTAGGGAACATCACAGAAGTTTCAGAAGTGTCCCAGGAGGCTCATATGGCCTCAACAGGTAGAAAAAGGGAAAAATTAAAAGTTCCAAAAACTCAATTAAAATGGCATGGTCGCGAAGATTGTGTCGCAAGCTTTCTAACGGTGCAAACAACTCATCAAACAGAGTTACGGATCAAAAGATATAAATGGTCAAAGTTTTGGTCAACCTAGCCCAGTGAGAAGGGATGAGTCAGCGTCCATACTGTTGATGTCAACATCAGTATGGATGACATCAGTGTTCGTATAGCCTACATGGAAAACGCAGAGGGTGACATGTGTCATGATGATGTCAGCATGATGTCAGCATGCCATGTGGCAGCACCAGAGGCTGCCACGTGTCACTCGGATTTGAGCTTTTTAGGGTGCCACAAGGACCAGTAAAAAAGTGCCACGTGGCACCCCCAGTTGACACTACGTCGCACCACCGAGAAGGCATTGTGTCACGAGGTGATGTGGAGGTGATGTCAGCACTCACAGGTGGACAAATCAGAGGATGCTTCGTGGCCCAATAGGGAGGCACCACGTGGCACCCCTGAAATGCACAAGGAGGCTCAGCAAATGAATTTTTAAAAATATATATATTAATAAGACGCCAATCTGGGGCAATTCCACCATATTTGGCGGCTCATTCCAACCGACCTCCAAATTTAACCATCGTCAGAACCTCAGCTAACCTCCCTGCCACATTTATCAGAGCGCGTCAAAACGATCTGCTATATTTAGCTAGAAACTGCCAAATGGAGCAGAGTCCACGGGATTTGACCCCGGGACCTCCACTAACCCACGCTCTAAATTTATCCCTGCCTACCAATGTGCGAATCACCTTATTTATTGCATAACTGCCCAGAAATGGTATAAGAAGGGGGCCTCGGGCAGAGTTCGGGACAGAACAAACACGGATCACAAAAGAGGAGTCTGAGCGTGCCCATACGGACTGTACGACCTGGTATGGATTTTGGCATGCAAATCGAGGCAAGGGTGCCTCTTGGGTCTAAAAGTGTCTGACTTGGATCGAGGCGTGGAGATAGTCATTTTTATGTAAAAATATGCCACAAACGCAGTAGTGGTGTTATTTTTATAATCTAAGCAAAGCTTGTGTACCTTAACTCCAGAATGAGTCATTTATTTTTAGAGGCAGTGGCATGGTGACCGAGGCGGAGGTGTCTCTTGGGCCTGAAAGTGTCTGACTTGGATGGAGATGATTTGACAGTCATTTTTAGGTAATTCGGCGACGCAAATCCAATGACGAGGTTTGTTTTTGCAACAGAGCTTCAGATCAGCAAGCTAAGTTCTGGAGAATCCAATGTAAGCATGCTTTTCATTATGTTGTTTTGTCATTAAATGTTGCAACATAGCATGTGTGTTACAGGTCTGAAGGAGCATAGAGAGGCTACAACAAGGCAGAAAGATCATCTTATTCCTTCTATATATTCATTTGTTCTCTTCTTTCACATCAAACCAATCAGTTATATGTGACAGAGAAATTGTGTCACTTGCATGATAAGTGGCCAATGAAGTAGTTTTGAATCTAGAGGTTTTAGGATCTTTGTATGGGCTGCATATTTATGCTCAGATCTGAGCAAAATATCTAAGGCATTTGATGGCTCCATGTTGATGGGAATCATCTTTTATTTCCTCCTCTTTTTATGTATTGAGTATGTGGGAATGATGTCCATGTCAGCATCATGAATGCCTCATGAGTATGAGAACTTGTGAAGCTGTATACATTCCTGATCACATAATGATCTCTTATTGTCGTCACTAAAAAGGGACTTTGGCCTTACAACTTGTAAAGGAGAGACATCATTACAGCGAGGAGAATAAAGCATTCAGGCTTTGGAGCATGACCCAGAGAGGTAGCCTACATCGAGTGAACTTCTTTATCAAGGAAAGTGTCATATCCATTATGTGCATTATGTTCTTATGTTGTTTTTCTATGAATTTCCGCACATAGGATGTTAAATGCAAGCATGACATATCATACATAAGGGAAACTAATGAGGTTTCATTCACTTCAAATTCAAGCGCATAAGACTTCAACTTTACCTTTAATTGCACATCGCTCAAGTAAAATGATCTATAATTGACCCTTTTGAAGGAGTGACATAAACAACCAATTATTGGAAACTTATCACACCCGGGTTCAGATCATGTGGTATCAGAGCAGGCTTGATACCGATTGCAGGTATTGAAGCTAAGGATGGCAAGGTCACCAAAACAATCATGGTTCGATGAGCTTCAAGAGCTCAACCAAATGTTTCTTTCAAAGAATGTTGGATTGAAGACATTGTTGCATGTTGCGGAAGAAGAGAACCAAAGGTTGCAAGAGCAGCTGCAAGCCATGAAAATGCAGACTGAGGAAGGCTCTATGAATGAGATGGTGATAAGACCATCTTGTGATTATAGCAACTTCACCAGTTATGGGTGTGAGCATGGCAGTGCAAATGCATGCACACTTTTTCAAGAAAATAAAGATGACCTACATGCATCCATAAACCAAGGAGGATTCCTAGAAGCATCTTCCATTGATCCTTCTCACCAGGAACAACTGAACACATCTCAAGAAGTAGACCAAGGGTCCTAGTTTGAGGTGGAGGTAAATAAACCATGTGTAGTTCCTTTCTTGATTAATGTTGATGATTCTTTTGAAATCCTTGAACAACATGCTTCTTGCATCAGCTTAAAGTGGATGAGAAAATGGGATATGAATGAGGAGGCATTGGAACCAATGGCCAAGGTATTGTGGATCCCATCGAGGCAGTGGTTTGGCCTCGATATGCCGGGATAGGTTATGTCCCAAAGGATTTTGGAGAAATCTCCAAAACCATTCAAGAAGAAGACCCCAGGACAGTCACTAAGACTCCAGAGGTCAACAATTCATCAAGAGATGAAATTGATTCAGTGCAGGTTGAAAGAACAAATTCTCATGATCGAGGATATGAGACATCTCTAGGGAGAGTTGAGCATCACAATGACAGAGTTGAGACCAACTCTTCTTGCCAGTCTAACTCCAGAGGAAACTCACCAAGGTATAAGAAATCTTGAAACTCTAAAATACCATTTGATTATAAGCATGTTAATCATATAAGACATAGCTTGTGGCATCAAATACCATGCACTTTTTATGGATTGAGTAACCACTCATTGTCCCAGTGTTGGAAGAGAAAATCCTTGTGCAGGAAGGTTATGGCAACCAAGAGAAGGACGAGGATGACAGATTGCTTTCCACACATGGAAAAGAGCAGGGGGAATGCACCTCTGAAGGAGAAAGGATACTGCAGCCATTGTAGCAAAGATGGGCATCATGAGGCCACTTGTTGGTCCTTGCATCCAGATCTATGTCCAAAGAGGGACAAGAATACTAGGAAGGCACCTTCGAGGGAGACATCCAGTCAGGAAGAGCTGCAGGAAAATCTGCCACCAGGAGAAGACCAACTACTAGAGAAAGGACAACTTGGTAAGGAGGACATATTCAGAAAAATGGTTGAACAAATGGAGAAAATCCTTGAGTTAGTCGAGAGTGACCATATTTTGTAAATCACATGTTGCAATTCAAACCCCATAGAAGGGTATTGTGTAAAAGTGATAATTGTTGATATCACTTTTTTTTCTGGCACATGTTGATATTGTTAAGCCTTGTGAGGTAGTTTGGGTAAGGGTTTATTATTGTAAGTCCAATGGACATGAAACTTAATGTAATGACTTTTGGGGACCAAAATCCCTTCCAATTGGGAGGCGTGATCCGAATGGATCTAGGGAACATCAAATAAGTTTCAGAAGTGTCCTAGGAGGCTCGAAATGGCCTCAACAGGCAGAAAAAGGGAAAAATTCAAAGTTCCAAAAACTCAATTAAAATGGCATGATCGTGAAGAGCGTGTCGCAAGATTTCTAACGGCACAAATGGCTCGTCAAATGGAGTTACAGATCAAAAGATATAAGCAGTCAAATTTTTGGTCAACCTAGCCCAGTCAGCAGGGATGAGTCAGCATCCGTACTCCTGAAATCAGCATTGGTACAGATGATGCCAATGTTTGTATAGCCTATGTGGCAAGCGCAGAGGGTGGCATGTGTCATGATCATGTCAGCATAACGTCAACATGCCATGTAGCAGCACCAGAGGCTGCCACGTGCCACTCAGATTTGGGATTTTTAGGGTGCCACGTGGACTAGTAAAAAAGTGCCACATGGCACCCCTAGATGATGCCATGTGGCACCAACCAGAAGGCACCATGTGTCACGAGGTGATGTGGAGGTGACGTCAGAACTCACATGTGGACAAATCAGAGGATTCCATGTGGCCCAATAGGGAGGCACCACGTGGCACCCCCGAAATGCACAAGGAGGCTCAGCGAATGAATTTTTAAAAAGATATATATATATATTAATAAGCCACCAAATCTGGGGCAGTTCCGCCATATTTGGCAGCTCATTCCAACCGACCGCCAAATTTAACCATCATCGGAACCTCCGCTAACCTCCCCACCACATTTAACAGAGCACGCCAAAATGGTTCACTATATTTCACAAGAAACCACCAAACAGTCCACCAAATGGAGAAGAGTCCACGGGATTCAACCCTGGGACCTCCGCTAACCCACACTCTAAATTTAGCCCCGCCTACCAACGTGCCAAGCACCTTAGTTATTGCATAACTGCCCGGAAATGGTATAAGAAGGGGGTTCGGTGTAGAGTTCGAGACAGAATAGAAATGGAGACAAGAGAGGAGTCTAAGCGCGCCTGTACCAACTGTACGACTTGGTATGAATTTTGGCACGCAAACCGAGGCAAGGGTGCCTCTTGGGTCTAAAAGTGTCCGAATCGGATCGAGGCATGGAGACAGTCATTTTTAGGTAAAATGATGCCACGAATGCAGTGGTGGTGTTAGTTTTATGATCTGAGAAAAGATTATGTAGATTAACTCCAGAATGAGTCATTTAGTTTTAGAGGCAGTGGCACGATAATCGAGGTAGAGGTGTCTCTTGGGCTTGAAAGTGTCTAACTCGTATGGAGATGATTTGACAATCATTTTTAGGTAATTCAGCGATGCAAATCGATTGACGAGGTCTGTTTTTTCAGCAGAGCTTCAGATCAACAAGCTAAGTTCGAGAGAATCCAATGTAAGCATGTTTTTCATTATGTTGTTTTGTCATTAAATGTTGCAGCATAGCATGCATGTTACAGGTCTAAAGGAGCATAGAGAGGTTGCAGCAATATCAGCTTTATTCCTTCTATCTATTTGTGTCTTTCTTCTTTCACATCAAACCAATCAGTTATATGTGATAGAGAAATTGTGGCACTCGCATGATAAGTGGCCAATGAAGCAATTATGAATCTCGTGGTTTCAGGATCTTTGTATGGGCTGCATATTTATGCTTGGATATGAGCAGCAGATCTAAGGCATTTGATGGCTCCATGTTTATGGAAATCATCTTTTATTTCCTCCTCTTTTTATGTATTGAGTGTGTGGGAATGATGTCCATGTCAGCATCATGGATGCCTCATGAGTATGAGAACTTGTGAAGTTGTATACATTCCTGATCACATTCTGATCTCTTGTTGTCGTCACCGAAAAGGGACTTTGGCCTTACAACTTGTAAATCAGAGATATCATTACAGCAAGGAGAATAAAGTGGTCATGCTTTGGAGCATGACCTGGAGAGGTAGCCCACATCGGGCGAACTCTATTATCAAGGAAAGTGGCATATCCATTATGTGTATTATGTTCTTATGTTGTTTTTCCATGAATTTTCACACATAGGATGTTAAATGCAAGCATGACATATCGCACATAAGGGAAACTAAAGAGGTTTCATTCACTTCGAATTCAAGCGCATAAGACTTCAAATTTACCTTTAATTGCACATTGCTCAAGTAAAACGATCTATAATTGACCCTTTTGAAGGAGTGACAGAAACAACCAATTATTGGAAACTCATCACACCCAGGTTTAGATCAGGCGCCCATGCTACAAGTTTTCTATTAGGCTTGGGAGTCCTATTTATTCCCACCATTACTTTGCATTGAAGTTGCATATGTTCTTCTCAAAAAAAAAATTTACATTACCTATGGGAGTCCCTCTAACATATGTTGTTACATATATCACCACCTTTTGTATTCTTCAACATGTATTGTGTTATTTACTAGCATATAGGGTAGGTTCCATTCTGCCTACACGATGCATTTATCTGTATTGCTCACATATCTTCCATAGGTTCCACCCCAATCATTCACGACATCATACCTTCAAGTTGTTTAAAGGTGTTGCTTATGGATGATAGAGCTTACCTCTTCATGGCTGTCCTAGTTAGTATGTCACTAGCATTTTTGACTCCCATGCTGCAGTTTTTTCTATAGGATTGAAAGCCGTGTTTAGTCCCACCATGTATTTGTATTGAAGCCTCATCACTTCCTCTCAATCTCTTTCTAGCTAACTTACCCACGCGGCTTCAACAATTTTTTTGAGTTGTAATTGCATTGCATGTTAACTGCTCGTGCTTCTAGGCCTAATGTTGGCTTCAACTTGCCACTATTAAACCATTTACTTATTGTTGGCAGCCAATTCAATTTTTTCCATCGTCTCATAAGCTGCCTACACCAATGTTTTACAAACATCAATTTTTCATCGCAATTTTTCAAATAAACGACACTTTTATTTTTGCAACGTTTGCACACTTATCTTCTTGCGTTTTCATGACTGTAAGCGTAAAAACATTGTTCTTTCGAAGTCACTTTGAAATCATTATTTGAACTTTCATTATCCTTGAGGTTATGCCTATTGCACTCACTTTACACTTATCATTTCCTAGCTGGAAAAACTTTCGATCTATACTCATTATTTATGCTTCGATTGATTGTGTGACTTGATTTCATCGAGTTTGTAATACATTGGCATTTGGATTTGTAATTTATTTACTTAACCATTGGTTTCATAAAATACATGGGTGTTAATTCTTTTATATATATATTTTATACGATACCTATGTTCCTCTTTTCATGACTATTGGCACTTAGATCATATGAAAGCCCATTGACACCTTGGTTAAAACTATTGATGCGAGCTAATACATTGGCGCATGGTTAAATGTGTGGGAATGGTTTCATATTGAATGTTAAATGATTAAAACTATGGCATAACACTTACAATTTGATTCATTGATCGGTCAAGTCATATGAATGTTGAGTTATGCGATTATCATTTGAACAGCTATGAAATCCGGCGGTCATACCATTCGCCATAACTATCGTGCATGGCAGTGAATAACTCCACCACCTTCGCACGCTGGCATTTATGCCTATCCCATATTCATCGTTCACCTCTGTTAGCTTGGGAAACCTCCGCGCACTCTGTTCCTGTGTGTGTTTCAACCCAAACCCTCGACTTACCATGTGCTCGGCTCCATGGCACCAGTCGTGCGGATCGAGCCAAATGGCCACCAAGCGTTGCAAACGTTTGATAATGCCCACAGAGATTTGGAGGAAAACTCATGGCTCACCTTCATACAGAAATTTGAGGGTTTTAACTTAGCTGTGGCACAACAATTCGCCATGACTTTCGATGGTTATAGAGCCAAGGTCGGAGATATTCAATTGGAAGTTGACGAGAATTTTATCAGTGCTGCTATCGGGTTACCTTCCACAGGACAGTGTTGGTTCAAAAATTGTAAGGTCGAAGAGGTCCCATGGACGCTGCTGTTCATTTCATGCGAAGTCACCTCTTGTGACAGAGGTATGCCCATATCTACACTTAAACCCCGATGGCACGATACCTTAATGGTAATCAAGCAGTTCGTGACCTGCGAAGGTCGATACGGGCTTGTGTTTCTCTACCACCTGCATTTGCTTATGATTTTCATGGGATATTCATTGAATATGCCATTCTACTTTCATCGCAGCCTATTTAAGATGTCAAAAAGATTTAAGAGGCAGCAGGTCGACGGTAGCCTGTTCCACTATGGTCTCATTATACTCATCGTTGTTTATCATTTGAGTTTGCATGGTGATAGTTGGAGAGCGTTCATTGCTCGTAATGGTTTAGAGGAAACGGACCCTATACAGGTCGACAAACCTATGGTAAATGAAACCATTTTTCAGCCACCTATTCCCTTTCATGACTTGTTTCCATCCCCTAAGCCCTCGACCAACCCTGATGTTGAGTTACCAGACATAGCAGTCGAGAAGGCCGAGGCTATAAAGAAACCTACGAGCAAGAAAGCTAAGACAAACCCTACAGCTAATGCTAAGGGCAAAAAGAATGCACGGATCATCTCGAGGATGGCCAGGAACAAACCAAAACCCTCTGCTAAGTCAAAGCCTATCGTTCTGAGTGAGGATTCCGATTCGGATGTGGAACGTTTCTTGGCCAGTGAGTATCCTTACTCGCAGGGTTTGTGCCCCGAACCACCTTACGATTTCGTGACTAACCTCCCCCCTTGCCTAAAGAATGACCCTAGCTATCCTGGTATTAAATTTCCTATCGAAACTCTCAGTCATGTCTCCGAACCCCCACCTGTGTTTTCGAAACCCACACAGTCGCCCTGTGACCAATGTGGCTTATGGTTGGAACGATATTACATCGACGTTCCAATACTACAATCGAAAATTCAATCACTGGAAGATCGAATTGCAGTATTGACCAATCAAAAAGATCAGCCCCAAGTGACTTATTCGAAGCAAAAGACAACAAGCTCCATCCTTTTCAAGAATGTTGAATCAGCCACTGCAGTTGTCAACTCTAAGTTGTCATAATCAAAGCTATCTGCTCACCAAACAGGTATGATTTTAATATTGTTTAGCTCTGTGAATGATTATGATTAATATAGTAATTGGAATTTACTCTTGAATAGATTTATTTACATTTTGAATTGACTGTATATTTTGCTTTGAGTAAATGGAATTTCGTTTTTCTGATCATTCCCAATTTAGCCTCTCTTAGATTTTCATCGATTTGATTGATCTTCATGTGGATTTGATTTGTTTGTTTGAGTTAAAAGGGATAGTTCGTTGTCAATCGAATTTGTTTGTATCTATTCTAGACAGGAAATGTTTCTCATACTCAATTTAGAATACGATCACACTTCGATTCGATTTCGTTATGATTCATATGCTATGATTGGCAACGATTTTGATGAGGTTAATTGTTACGATTTGCTGTGTCATATGACCTTCAAAGAACAGGAATACAACTCGGATCGTTTTCAATTTGACTCTGTTTCTTCATAAACATTGCTTTTATTTGAGCCTGTACAAACATGCCCAAATTATGAATTGGATTTGATTCATAACGATTATGCTAAACCCCAGCCGGTTAATTCGCATTGATTGGAGCACTGTTAGCTCGACTATGTTATGAGTTGGATTCGTATTGCAATGGTTGCTCTGTTTGATTTTGATTTGTAGAACGAGATTGGTTACATCCGGATTCACGATTTATATATATGTTAAACTCAATTATGATTCGTTTGAAGTTAACAATTTCGTTCAATACCAATCGAGTTTATTTGCCCAATTTGCAATAACCAATTACGAATTTTGTTGATTCTATTATGATTTTGATCAAAGTCAATCGATCTGGTTACGATTTTATTTGAGTTGATTCTTGCACCTGTTTGAATTAATCCACTTGTGACATGAATCGTTTACTATGCCATGACAGCTATAATGATTTTGTTTCGATCCTATGGTATATCCTGTTGCTGAAAAAACACAACGTTTGCCTCTGATTTGTTTTGATTATTAGTTTCAAATTGGATTTGAAACGATTTCGAAATTGTTTGATTTTGACTCTGTCTACCCGGCTCTTGGTAATAAACAAAACAGAGTATGCCTATCTCTCTATTCGGTTATTGGATTTTGATTCTATT
>JASDQU010754339.1:20451-36980 GCA_032191745.1 Picea mariana | reverse complement strand
TTTCCATTTCATTCTTCCATAAAACCATAATTATCATCACTTTCATAAAAACATATGGGTTTACATTTCCATTTTCCAAATTATTTATTTTGAGTATTTTTAAGAGAATTTGTGACTAAATATTAGAAAATTAACATATTTTCATTATATCTCAAAGTTGGATGAGTTTTGTGATCACTACAGATATATTTGAAGATTTTCACAAAGTCAAAAATCACCACCTAGCTTCAAATTCGAATTTCATCTTCAAGCTTTGATTTGGAGATAATCATTCAAGCTAACTTCAAGGAGAAGATCATCGATAGAATATCTTATCTAAGATATTTGTGGAGGATTTGAAGGGATAGGTTGAGAGAAAAGTGGATCTGTAATTATGAGTTTGTTATCTTTATTCATGTATAAATAAGTGGGTTCTTTCCTCATTTTGGAGGAGGCCTCTCTCTAGAATAGATAATAGAAGAATAGAGTGATTGAGATTTGATTCATAGTCTAGTAGTTTTGAGATAGTGATTTTCATTATTTGTCATGTATTGGATTGTTTTAATGCAAGATTTTACTTTCTCATAGTGGTTTGTCATTTACCTTTTTGTCGTGTGTTGTTATAGATGTTTTTTAAATGCTTTCATTGGATTTAATTCACGTACTTTCATGTTTTCATAGATTAATTTTATCTTTCATATTTTCGTAGTTAGCTTCAATTTCAATTGTTTTCATAAGTTAGATTCAATTTCAGATTATTTCATATTTAGAGATAGTTTCAATTGCAAGGTTTATTAGATTAATTTCCTTTGATGCAATTTCATACTTTTTAGATTTTAGATTTATTTTAAGTGTTTCCTTTCAAATGTTAGAGTAGAATAGATTGCTTTAGCCCTGCATATACTTTGTGTACATCTCATAATATTACGACTCCAAATTGATCATTTATGTCGCAATTACTATCATATAATTCGCTCTACACTTGGGTAACTAACATGGCTTCATATTGTTGGGACCCAATTTTTTCCATGCATCATACTCACCTATTTTAGGCTTAAGGGGGGTTTTTGATGTACATGCATAATTTTACACTTGAGCTTCATCCCTTAATTATAGGGAGTTATCTTAGGCTAATTCCACTTTTCTAGGGATAAGATCACTTCTATCCACCATTGTATGGTGAGATCCTATTTTCTAGGAACTAAATCTTAATTTCTAAGAATAAGTGTGCACTTAAGGAGGGGTTAGATCCTACATTCTAGGAATGAAAGAACATGAGTTAGTTTACTCCACTTCTCTAGTAAAATCCAAGTTAACTCCCTCATGAAACTGCACCTCACTTGAATAATTAGGGAATGCAAGATCTCCCATGATTTACATGTAGTTATGACTATCATAATTGCATGAGAAATCCATCTCTATTTCATTAAATTCCATTGTATTTTATTGTATTCATTCATCTTTGAATGATTATTTTTTCTTCTAATAGGTCAATTAGAATTACATTGCTCCAATGATTTTTGTTCTCTTCTCTTCTCTCAAATTGTTAATTGTATTGCTTCTCAATTATATTCTATATCCTCTTGTAGGTTGATTAACCGAATCTTACACACGAGACCTTCATGATATTTATTCACAACATAGTTATAGGATTGGTGTATTTTAGAAATTTATCAGATATAAACCCAAAGAAAGGATATACTTATAGATATGGAATGCTCTCACCAAGTGACTTAACCACACTCCCCATTTTCTTGGGGGATGAAGTTCCACATTGTACAAATGTAGTCGAGACACCCAAGGCTCTTAAGGTGGAATACATTGAGGTTGAAATGGTTGAAACCCATATGTGTCCTCTCATCTCCTTAAGAGATAGATAACCAAATAGAGTGATGATTATTCAGGGTAGTGGTGCCCTCCACATGGATTGGGTATCCCTCAATTGATTCAAAGAAGGAGGATGTATGTTAAAAAAGAATATCCCTATCTAGTTGCTGGTAAATTTGCTCAATGCCTTTGCAAAAGTTGTTCCAAGTGACCCATATTTTACACAAGTCCTTTCACCACTTACAATTAGGGTCATACAACCCATGGTATGTATTTATGTATATCTAGGAATCTTTTTATCTAACCAAAATATGCATAGGGATTTCTCCCTCATTTCCTTTTTAAAAATAAACCAAGCTAAAGTTAACATAGACAAGGGGTGTCATGGAGGTCATTCACCATCCAACATGAAAATGTTTTATTATCTTTGCCATCATTGGAGGTGTAGATATTTTCTAGGACAAGAATCTTGCTATCTAATTTGATAATAATCCAATAAAGTCTCTAAGTGGGGTCTATACCCCACCCCGCCACATTGTTATCCAATTTAGGAGCAATAATGATTATGAAATCACGTTTTATTTTGTTTTATTCTCTTTGGCATAATTGGAGGTGTAGATGTTTTCCAGGACAAGAAGCTTGTTATATAATTTGATAATAATACAAGAAAGTATATAGGTGGGGTATATACCCCACCCTGCCACACTGTTATCCAATTCAGGAGTGATCCATATGGATGTCGGTGGCCTCCCACCTATTACAACTAGCTCATTTTGGAAATTTTCCAGTTTAGCAGTTTTTTTCCAAGTTGGCATATAGCTTGTGCTATCGCAGGGTGTGCAAAACCTACTGAAGATGCTGCAAGTATTTGACCCAATTCTTGTTGTAGATGAGGATGTCATCCAGATACACCACTACAAAAGTATTAGTGAAATGTCACAGGATATCGTCCATCATCCTCATGAAATTTGTCGGATCATTTGTCAAACCAAAGGACATGACCAACCATTCAAAAAGATCTTCTTTTGACTTGAAGGCGACCTTCCATACATCTGTCTATTTTATGCGGGACTAGTGGTAGCCAAACTTTAGATCAATCTTGCTGAAGTATTTGGCCCCCTTGAGTTGATCAAGGAGATTGTCGATTCTAGGAATTGGGTACCAGTTCATGACTATGATTTTATTTAGGGCACGGTAATCAATGCAAAGTCACAACGTCCCATATTTCTTCTGCACCAGCACAATTGGGATCCCGCAAGGCGATGAGATGGCATGGATGTTCCCCTTGTGGAGCAATTCTTGGATATGTCTCTTGATCTCCTCATTCTCTAATAGAGAGTGGTGGTAGACTGGCCCATTCAGCAGTAGTGTGTCGAAGGTCAGATCGATGGGATGCTTGATGTAACAATGTAGAGGTACCCTGGTAAGTGAGGAGAATATATCTTTGTATTCTTCCATGACCTTATCCACTTTATTCTACTGTGTGGAGAGGTTGTTCATGGAGGTCCTGGATGTGGTTGTGCTCATTCACAAGAAGATGGTTACAATGAGGCTCTCCAAGCCTTTTTACAATAAACAGGAATGCCAAAACCTTAGACATCCAAAAACCTAACCCTAGGATATGAAGCGCCAAAAGTCATGTGGGCCCCATTGGGGTAAGCTAGTAAATGAACTTCTCGGGGTTGTAACTTTTTCATACGATCTTCGTTTTAGGACTATGTTGTGGGTGCAGTTCTCAATCAGCATGGCCACCCCGTGGCCTATAATAGTGAGACACTACCAGATGATGTATGTAAGTACCCTACTTACGAAAAAGAAATGTACTCCATTGTGAAAGCCTGCTTCCAGTGGAGACATTACATTCTCGGGAAGGAGACAATTATCCACACAGATCATAAGCCATTTCATTTCATGCAGACACAAGAAAAATTGCAGAATGACCGCCATCAGAAGTGGTCCACATACTTGTAGTAGTTCCACCTCAATATCAAGTATAAAATAGGTAGTACCAAATGAGTTGTTGATTGCCTCAGTTGACCTCTAGTCGCAACACTCACCAAGGTGCGAGACACTTGCAGCCACGCAACCTATGGATGGCCCAACTTCTATGAGACAAACCCTGACTTCGCCACCAAATACCAAATGTTGGGTGAAAACTCAGTTGTTTCTAATTTCCATCTTCAGGATAGGTTATTGTGTCAACTGGACCATCTCTGCGTTCCATCAAGCAAGTGAGAAAATATTATTTTTGAATCCCCCTATAGTCGAGTGGTAAGAAGCTTCAATGTTGAAAAGATAATGGTAGTGTTGCAAAAACATTTCTACTAGTTGAAACTTTGATAGGATGTCAGCAAGTACATCAGGTCATGCACTTCCTGTGATATTTCCAAACCGACCACTGAGAAACAGGGCATGTACACCCCTCTTCCTACTTCTGATAGACCATGGGAATACATCTCAATGTACTACATGTCGGGCCTTCCATCCACCAAGAGGGAAAATGATTGTGACTTTGTGGTTGTTGATCACTTTTCCAAGATGGTGATCTTGGCCGCCTGCAAGAATAACATCATAGTAGAGGCCACTACTAAGCTCTTCTTTGAACGAGTCTAGGTAGATTTTGGAATACCAAAAACCATTGTCTCATATCGCGACAGTTGGTTCATCAACACATTCTAGTCGAGCCTCTGGTCACTGTTGGACACCAACCTCACCAAATCAATTTCCTTCCACCCCCAGACAAATGGACAAACTGAGGTCGCCAATCAGATGATTTTGCATATCCTTTACATGTACAATTCCAAGCACCCATGCACATGGGCTCAAAGTCTTCCCTATGTGTAGCATAGCTACAACAGAGCCCTACATAGCTCAACTGGCCAGAACCCCTTTCAGGTCGGGTTGGGATTTCAACTATTGGGTCCCATGGATGTTGCACTACCTCTTGCAGCCACCCCGGACGATTCATCACCTACTACAACTGAATCTAAAAAATACTCTTGGTTCATTGAGTGGATCCAACACATCCTCCAACAGGTTCAATATATTTTACAAAAGTCCAATGCCAAGTACAAGCAATGTCATGATCAACACTAAGTGCCATATACGTTTCAGGTGGCAGACAAAGTGTGGTTACACTTGCAGAAAGAACGCCTTACAAGGCCCCATCAAAATCTTTGCCCACTCTGTTATGGACCTTACACCATCACCACTATTGTGGGTTACAATTATTTTGAGCTAAACATACCCCCTTTCCTTGTCCTACACCCAGTGTTCAACATGGATCTCCTTCGGCCATACTTTCCACCATTATTGGGCACCTCAGAGATAGAAGAATAGTTGACACCAACATAGATCAACCCTAATTTCATGCAACAAGAATATAGTGATCAGATTGCGAACACACAATTTAAGGGCACTTTCCATCAAAGGATCCATCTTTATCGAGTTGTCAAAGCATGGAAGCTCCTAAAGTGGCTCACCCGGGGCCAAATTCAACAGAAATTTCCTTATCTGATGGGGGAACTCAACACAATGGAGACTGTTGCTCCCTAATGGAGGAGGATTGATCCAGATGCATGACAGTGGCCTCCCACCTATTCCAACTGGCTCATTTTGGCAGTTTTCCAGTTTGGCAATTGTTTTCCTAGTTTTCGGGTCCTTGACTTTTGGGTTCGTTTTGAGGCCCTAAACAATGTTTTTAGGGATCACCACGGGAAAATTGTAGACTAAGTTAGAGTCTAACAACAAAATGTGTATTCCTAGGATAGACCTTTCCAACGGGCTATCATGCACCTAAAATAGAGATCGTATGCAAAAGTTACGACCCTGGGAAGTTGATGTACTAGCTTACCCCAACGGGGCCCACATGACTTTTGGTGCTTCATCTCCTAGGGTTAGGTTTTGGGATGTATATGTTTTGGACATTCTTGTTTATTGTAAAAAGGCTTGGAGAGCCTCATTTTAACCATGTTCTTGTGAATGAGCACATATGTCACATCTCTTCTCATAGATAAGTCGCCACCATTCTAGCAAGCTTGTTTTCTATTGCATTTTATAGTTTCAACACATTTTCTTATTGAATAGAAACCATTTTTACTGTATCTATGTTATTGTATCTCTTCTATTCTTGTGTCTCTGTGTTAAGAATAACAATAATCTATATTCATTTTCATTCTGCTCATAAAATATGGATCAAGGATCAATAATGATTATGAAATCATGTTTTCCTTTGGAATACTTAGAGTAGAAGGTCTTGAATATCAACCTGATAGTTGACAAGAAAATATGAAGCGTAAACCTTACTCTTTTGAATTCTTGAAAACATAGAATTTTTTCCCCACCCAATGAGGTCAAGAATTCGAAGACAATTTCTTTCTATTAGGATCATTAATGCCTCAAACTTTCCAACATGTCACTTTCTTAGTAACCTACAGTTCCATGCATCTTCACCTCATTATCCTTGACGCTTCTCAAAAGGATAAAGACATTATGAAATATTCKATTACTCATAAAAARGTGACTCGGGGTGGTTTTYTTGGGTCACTTGGGTTGGCTATTTAGCTCATCACATATTTAGTTCCTTGTGACATGTGGTGGTGAGCTATAGCATGTCAATTACCTCCTCCCATATGTTGACTCCTTGAAGTAGCATTAAAATTCATAGTAGCCACTTATTGACTACAATTGGTAGTAGAAGAGGCCTTAACAATTAATGGATTTATGGCTACATTGTTCATAGGCTATTTTCTAGTTGGTTGGCGCATTTCCCTTTTTGTATGACCTTTGTCTATGAACTATCACCTCTTTTGGGAGTATGTGAAGATTGCATGGTAGGTTTGGTATGTGTGGGTGTAGTTGTATTAGAATTTGACTAAAACATTGTTGGCCCTTGACCAAGTTTTGAGGATCCTTGGTCATGTTTGACCTAATTTTGGGACGTCGACAGACTGTCGAAGGAGGAGCACAAGTCGAAGCGGAGGTCGCAGGATCTCAGCCCCTTTTTAGGGATTTTTGGGTTTTGGGCTTATGTAACGAATATGGGGATGTCAACCCATGAGTTTACCCATGTTTAGGTCCTTTTTGTAATGTATAAATAGAAATCTAGGCGATGTAGGAAGTAGTTCGATCTATGTGATCGAAGAGAGGCTATATATTGTGCTAAGTGAAACTTGTAAGTGCTTTGTGCATGCTATGTTGAGAACTTGCAGAGCTAAGTGCAAGTGATTGTAAGAGACTATGAAGAGGCTTTGTGCTGTAACTCAGGGAAGGAGGATCTAGCGGAGTGTGCGTAGATATCATGTCCTCTACGAAGTAAGATATCATGGCTTTGTGCATGTATAAGATTGATAGAAAGAAATAAAGAAGAAGAGTTGGTGGACATAGCCCCAGGGTGGGGGTGAACCACATATATCCTACATTGTGGTTGCTTTGTGCTTTATGGTTGTTCTCTTGTTTATGTGGTTAATTTCTTAGTGCATTGATATATGCTTAGAAGAATATAATATGGTAGCTTAGTGGTGAATAATATGAATTAATGTTAGATCTGATCTATGTTTGTTATGCTTAGTGCTGAATAATATGAATGAATGTTAGATCTGATCCATGTTGGTATGCTTAGTGCTTGAATCTATTGGCTCTGTGTGAATACTACACTGATCTATTATTAGGGTTTAGCTGCACTGTAAACTAAGGTTGGATACTAATGAACTATAATTGCTAAGTGCTTTGTTAAAGTGTTACAGTCACAGATATGTGTCCCAGCTAAGGTTGTAGACATCTGATTCCTGCAATCATGGCTGCCTCTACCTTGAGTGAGACTTCATCTGCTTCGCAGGTGTTGCGAAAAGGGACGGTATTTAGGGTTTTTTTGGTGTGCTTTTGTAAGCATCGAACCCTGGGTCTGCCCCTGTTCCAGCAAACATGAGTGAAAATTGTTGCATGTGATGATTCAAAGTCTAGTATCAAAACATATATGAGGAAAGTTAAAGTATCGAAATACCTAGCAATGGACATTGCTACCAACCTAGATATAAACAAACTCCTTGAGGTCTTAGGATAGGTTAACCCTTACACAAATATGAAATTGTAGTGTGCAACAAAAACAAACTTTTTGGCACTTCATAGACTATATCCCCCAATAGGGAAACAGTTCACCAATTTTATGGGTGGGCCAAGGGATTCAATCCACACCAATTAGGCTTATTTATATTCTCAATTAGATGAGAATTCAAGTGAAAAATGGTTTAGGAGGACTAGCTTGATATTACAAACCAAAGAGCCTTGCCCTATAATATCATGTACATGGGGAGGGTTGTTAAATTGGAATATGAATAACCCTTAGTCAAAATTGTGCATGTGGGTGCACTGGACACAACTCTTAGCTAGATAGTTGACAACGAAATCAAAGCATAAACCCCATGATTTTTACTTCTTGAAAATAGATAATTTTTGTCTCGTCCAATGAGGTCAAGAGTTGGCAGAAATTTTCCTTTTAGTTAGGATCATTTAGGCCTCAAACTTTCCAAGAGGTCACTTTCTTACTAATATACAATTTCATGCATCTTATCCTGATTATCCTTGAGGTTGATTAGAGAACTAAAGACAATGTGAGTTGTTGTATTACTGCTAGCGGGGAAAACCCCCCTTTAACTACACTAGGGTTCAGAATGTAGGAAGAGTGAATAACCACCTAAAATCTAATTAATTCTCAATACTACCCCAAACATAACAAAACTAATATAAATAAAGTAAAGAGAAGAGATCGGGTAACTATACCTCTAATCCCACATTTGGTGATGATCTCCACACGCTTGGAAGTTCCACTGACTACACGCCTCCTCTCAGGGCTGACCTGCATCCAAAGATTGTCAAACAAATAACTACAAGCATTTTATTCCATATATAAGTTAGGGTTATATGTTATAATGTCAAGAATAAATCAAATAAAAGTACTCAATACACCATCATTTGGGACAGGAAAATGTAATTCTTTTATTTATAATACAAAGATTATACCTTACAATCTGAGTCGGCCACCGTTCCACGAACCTGGTCTGGGATCCTATTTACCATGCTCCAAGTGCACCTTATATGAACTTCTTCTCTCAACCTTATGATCACTTCTGTGGAAGGGAATGGGTTAAATGGAGGAATAAGGGGATGATGAGGGAATGCTGAGGAAATTTCTCACAAAAGGCAGCAATATCTTGGGCAAGGAGGGGAACCGAAATTAGGTAGAATTTCAATGTTGTTATGCTTAGGTGTGAAATGAGACCCCAACACCTCCTTTTATATGACAAAAGGATTGTTATTCATTTGGGTGACGGGCTATATCAGGTGGATTAGTTGGGAAACTACCAATAGCCCATAAATTTCAACGAATTCCTTGCAACTTGTTATTTTTTGCAACTTTTGCAAGTATACGCGGGGTGTAATGGTGTAGTATGTGTATGTACGTGAGATGTAGTGGTGTAGAAAGCATATGTATGCCGGAAGTAATGGTGTAGGGCATGTACATCTTCTAAAAATTGGTTTTTTAAGAAGATCTACTCAAGAGTGCTTTGGAAAAATATGCAAGTAAGAGGGCCAAGGCCATGTATGCATGAATAGGTAAATTTAGGGCTATAACAGATGCCCCCTAATGTGTGAGGTCAAAAGAGAAACTGATGGCTGGAATACATTACAATATCTTCACCAATGTACGAAATCGAGTGAGCCGGGGACCAGATTTTGGGAGGTGCCATCTGCAAAACAAAAATTGTCTCTTCGAGGCGAGCATACCCATGCTCAAGATGAAATAAATCATGGTTTCCAATCAAATACACTGCAAATCCATGTCATATAACTATATAAAGTGTAGACGCGAGCAATACACAACGGATCTACATCTCAAAAACAAATATATACACATATAGTATCCATGTTCAGGAAGCCAGTGACGACCGATGGCTGGATATGAGGTCTTCATAGCTCGACCAACAAATTCAATATCTTCAAAACTCAGGTAGAAATATAATGGGAATGCATAAATCACTACCATGAGGTCTTTGATGGCTCGTCGGGAAAAGGCATGAGCATCTCGATGATCAGGCAGAGAACTTCATCGATTTTGAATTAGAGCTTGATTGGAATCTCAGGATGGACGACTCATGAGATCAAGAGACAAACTACAGAAAGGTTGACTCAGGTTGGGTGAAACTTCCCTTGGAAAAAAGAATGAAAGATGATCAAACTCAAGCAACATGACATTGACATAAGTTCACGATGCAGGAGGCAATGCACACTCTCCATGTGTTTGGAAGAGTAACCAACTGGAGGAGGACACAACTCTATGTAGCGAGAACAGCTTCCTAAGGTCATACTAGATCCCAATGCTTGACAAACAAACAGAAGCATGTGATTTGTTCAAGGGTGACTCTTTGTGCTGCCGAAAAAAGAATACATATTTCTCGTCCCCTCTTTTTGGGATATTTGATTTTTTTGTCTTTTTCAATTTTTTTTAAAGAGATTGAAAAAGAATAAAAGAATGTTACATTACAAAGGATGAATGAGTGTCACAAGCAAGCATACTAGTTACAAGAACAAGGAACATACTAATGCTCAAAGAAAGGAGACATGTGCAAGAAAAGGACACTCAGGGAAAATTCCTCCATGGTTCAAGGTCTCAAGTCGCAGAGGAGAAAATTTCTACAAGGCTTGCGTATAAGGCATGCTTCAAAGGTTCATTTAACAGAAACATGGAGCCGACATTAGGCCAAAGATGCAAAGATGAAAATGTGATTAAGAAAGACACAATAAAACCCCCTTCAATGTAATTTTAACGAGCCCAGAGAAGGTAAGCTCGGTAGTTTTTTCATGTTTAGAGAGTCTGAAAAAGCATAAAAGAAGACTCCAGAGAGTAACTTTTTCGAAGATAGTCTAGTTGGTTCAAAAAAGGGGTAAACTTGCACCGAAAATACGTTTATTCAAAACCATTTTAATGAGTGTGACAAAGACAAGATCACTCTGAAATCATTTCAATTTTAAGGAGTCTGAAAAGATCTTAACCATGGAATCATAGCCTTTTTCTGAGTTTAGTATCCTTAGCCTGAAAAAGTATAAAAGTTACTAAGGAGAACTCTCCCGACGAGATGAATCTCTCAAGCTGTACATTTTTCCGCTATAATCTACAGGCTAGAAAAAGGGGTAAACTCATGTCAGTAGATGTTCTTCTCGACCAATTTAACGAGTGTGAAGGAACAAGGTCACTCGTCGATCTTTTCAATTTTAAGGAGTCTGAAAAGAGATTAACTATGGAGTCCGTGGGGGTTCCTTTTTCGTAAGTAATCCCCAAGGCCCGAAAAAGGTGATAAACCAAAACCAAGGGGAATCTTCCTTTTTCAAAGATTTACTCCCTCAGGCCCAAAAAAGGGTTAAACTTACGCCTAAGAATACTCTTATAGCAAACTGAAGTTTCTAGAGCATACCTTTATTCATGAAATTAGCAATCTAGACCGAAAAAGGAGTAAACTACCACCAGACAGATGTGCCTTCAAATTTGAGTTTGGCGAGTGTGAAGGGAAACAAGATCGCTCGACAATATTTTCATGTTTAGAGAGTCTAAAAAGGGCTTAAAGAAGACACCATGGGGCTACTTTTCTCAGTTAATCCAGACAAGATCGAAAAAAATAAATACAGTATCGTGGGATGCTGCCTTCAAATTTTAAATCAATCTTGAAAGACAACAAAGTGTGCTCATGAGAGAGTCTTGCGGGGTAGAGTATACACAAACACTAGGAACATATAAAGGGGAAACCTGAAATAATATCAAATTAGGATGGTGATTATCAAATGCCAGTTGGTTAATAGTGACAATTATTCCATTGTCGGGGAAATGCATCACTTGGAAGAGAGCGTGCATACCAACAAGCATATCTACATAGGAAGTAATGGTGCAGGGTGCATACATCTTCTAAAAATTGTTTTTTTAAGAAGAACTACTCAGCAGTGCTTTGGAAAAGTATGCAAGTAAGAGGGCTAAGGCCATGTATGCATGATGATCTGGATTTTGAGAGCAGAATGAAATGAATACAGATTATTAACAGGTGCTTAACACAAGATAATAGATATACAATAAAACTGGTTTTCTATTCAATAATGAAATAAATTGAAATTGTAAAATGCAGTGGAAACAAGCTTGTTGGAATGGTGGCAACTTATCTTTGAGAAGAGATGTGATGGATGCGCACATTCACAAGAAGAAAATTACAATGAGCCTATGAAGGCCCTTTTATAATAAACAAGAATTCCAAAAACCCTAGACATCCAAAAACATAACCCTAGGAGATGAAGCACCAAAAGTCATGTGGGCCCCATTTGGGTAAGTTAGTACATCAACTTCCCGGGGTCATAACTTTTGCNCCCGGGAAGTTGATGTACTAACTTCCCGGGGTCATAACTTTTGCATACGATCTTTGTTTTAGGCGTGTGATAGCCTATTGGAAAGGTATCATATAGGAGATTCAGTTTTGGGGATCAATCATGCCTTAGGTTATCATTGAGGATATTTATCCCGAAAAACGTTCATTTAGGCCCTCAAAATGGCCCCAGAAGTTAAAACTACTAAAAATAGTAAATTGTCAAAATTGTTAGAAAACTATTTTGAGACAGTTGGAAAAGGTGGGTGGACACCAATATCCATTTGGATAAATCCTCCCTCCTTAGGAAGAAATGGTCCCCATTGCATTGAGGTCCCCCATTAGATGAGGAAATTTCTACTGAATTTGGCCCCGGGTAAGCCACTTGCCCTGGTGCAGGAGCTGCCCTTCTTTGACGAATTGATAAAGTTGGATCCTTTGTTGTCGAGTTCCCTTGATCTGTGTGTCCACAATATAATCATTGGATTCTTGTTGTATGAATTCTGGGTTGAGCTCTATTTTTTTCAGTTGTTCTGCTACTTCTGAGGTGTCCAATAATGGTGGGAAATAAGGGCAGAGGAGATCCACGTTGAACACTAGGTGCAGGCCAAGGAAAGGAGGAATGTTGAGCTCAAAAGCATTATCCCCCATGGCCTTGGTAATAGTGTATGGCCCATAATAGAGTAGGTGAAGCTTCTAATGGGGTCTTGTAAGGCGTTCTTTCTGCAAGTGCAGCCAAAATTTGTCGCCCACATCGAACTTATGTGGAACTCGATGTTGATCACAGTGTTGTTTGTACTTGTCATTGGAATTTTGCAAGATATCCTGAACCTATTGTCAGATGTGATGGATCCGCTCAATGAACTAGGTTGCTTTATCAACTTTAATTGGAGCAGGAGATGAGTCATTCAAGGTGACTGGAAGGGGAAGTGCAAAATCTATGGAACCCAATGGTTGGAATCCAAACCCCACCTAAAAGGGGTTGTGGTTGGTTGAGCTATGTAGGGCTTGATTGTAGCTATGCTAGACATAGGGAAGTCTCTTATCCCATGTGTGAGGGTTCTTTGAATTATACATGCGAAGGATATGCATAATCATTCAATTTACAACCTCGATTTGGCCATCTTTCTGGAGGTGGAAGGTCGTGGATTTGGTGAGCTTGGTGTCCAGCAGTGACTAGAGGCTCAACCAGAATGTGATGAGAAATCGACTATCCTGATCCAAGACAATGGTTTGTGTGATTCCAAAATGTACCCAGACTCGTTCAAAGAAGAGCTTGGCAGTGGCCTCTACTATGATTCTCTTCTTGCAGGCAACTAGGATCGCCATCTTAGAAAAGTGATCAACAACCACAAAAACACAGTCATTTCCCTGCTTGGTGGACAGAAGGCCTGAAATGTAATCCATTGAGATGGATTCCCATGGCTTGTCAGGAGTTGGAAGAGGGGTGTACAGGTCATGTTTCTTAGTGGTTGGTTTAGCAATAGTGTAGGCAATGCAGGACCTGATATACTTGTTGACCTCCTGTCTAAATTTTGGCCAGTAGAAATGTTTCTGTAGCATCGCCACTGTCTTTTCGATGCCAAAGTGTCCTTCCACCTAACTGTAGTGGGCTTCCCAAATCATCTTCACTTGCTCACTTGATGGAACACAGATATGGCCCAGAAGACACAACAACTCATCCTAAAGATGAAAATTATCGACAACTGCGTTTGCACCCAACATGTAGGTGGTGGTGAAGTCAAGGTCTGTCTCATAGAGTTGGGGGCATCTAGATGTCTAATGGTCGCAGGAGTCTAGCACCGTGGTGAGTGTCGCGACTGGCAGTCTATTGAGGCAATCAACGACGTGATTGGTGCTTCCTGTTTTATACTTGATGTTGAGGTGGAATTGTTGCAATTATGTGGACCACTTTTGATGGTGGTCATTTTATAATTTTCCTTGTGTCTGCATGAACTATAGTGGCTTATAATCAGTTTGGATGACTGTCTCCTTCCCAAGAATCTAATGTATCCACTGGAGGTAGGCTTGCACAATGGAGTAAATTTATTTATCATAAGTAGGGTACTTACGGACAGTACCTGACAGTGTCTCACTATGATAGGCCATAGGGTGGTCGTGCTGAGTGAGAATGGTGCCCACAACATAGTCTGAAGCATCTGTCTCGATCTCAAAGGGATGTTGCAGGTATGGTAGTGAAAGTATTGGGGTCGAGCACAAGCACTGCTTCAAATCATTGAACGCTTGTTGTTGGGACCGGCCCCACACAAATTTCGCCTTACCACCACCCCTGTTTATTTGGCTGACGACCCATGCAATATGGGAGAATCCCAACACAAACCTGTAGTAGAAATTGGGAAGGCCCAAGAAGCTCTGAAGCTCAATGAGTGTTGTTGGGGTTGGCCAGTCACGGATGACTTGGATCTTGGATGAATCCACATGTACGCCATGCTGATCAATGATGTAGCCCAGGTAATGGACCCTGTCCATGCCGAAGGAGAATTTTTCCAAGTTGGCATATAGTTGGTGTTGTCGTAGGGTGTGCAAAACCTGTTCAATATGTTGCAAGTGTTCGGCCCAAGTCTTGTTGTAAATTAGAATGTCATCTAGATACACCACTACAAAATTATTTGTGAATGGTCGCAAGATATCGTCCATCATCCTCACCTAAGTGGTTGGAGCATTTTTCAAACCAAAGGGCATGAACAACCATTCAAAAAGGCCTTCCTTTGACTTGAAGGTCGACTTCCATACATTTGTATTTTCTATCAAAACCTAGTGGTAGCCAGACTTCAGATCAATCTTACTAAAGTATTTGGCCCCTGTGAATTGATCAAGGAGGTCGTCAATTCAGGGAATCAGGTACCAGTTTCTGACTGTGATTTTATTCAGATCCTAGTAATCAATACAGAGTCACCAGGTTCCATCTTTCTTTTGTACCAGCATGATTGGGCTCCCGCAAGGTGATGAGATGGGGTGGATGTGCCCCTTGTGGAGCATTTCTTGGATCTATCGCTTGATATCCTCATTCTCTAACAAAGAGCGATGATAGACTGGCCCATTGGGCAGCAGTGCATTGGGGGTTAGATCGATGGGGTGCTTGACCTAGTAGTGCAAAGGTACCCCTGTAGGTGAGGAGAAGACATCTTAGTATTCTTCCACAACCTTATCTACTTGCTTATGTTGTGTGGAGAGGTTGGTCTTAGAGACCCTGGATGTGGTTGTGATCTTTCACTTATTCTGAGAGTGAATCATGAAGAAGACAAGATTCCCCATCTGAGAGATGACCTTCCTACATTGCTTAGCAGAGATCAAGGAAATAGCACTAGGTGGGACTGCCTCGGGTATCATGTACAATTTCATGTTCAAAGTAATAATAACACTATGAGGCCTAGACTCATATACAACATGACATTTCCATAAATAAGGTTAGCCAAAAAGAACATCACAAACTTCGAGAGGAGAAACATCACACAATACGTCATCTTTGAAGGGTTTGATGTCATACGACAGTCGACACTATTGGCTGACGCAGAGATTGCTTTCTTGGCGGAGCCATCCAATGGTGTAGAGTTGTGGGTGTGGAATTATTGGCAGGGCCATCCACTTGATAACCCCTACTGAGATGAGGTTCTTCTGGCTACCACTATCAACAATGAATTTCAACAGGGTTTCTTTTACCCACATCTGTGAATAGAAGAGGTGCTCTCCTTCTTTTGGCTCGTCTGGTTCACCAGGTTGTAGCTTGGTGGTAGAAACGGTGGCACTGGGTTCCACATCAATGATCCATATTCCCCTCTCTAGTTCTGGCTCAAAGTCAGAATCTGCATTTGATTCAGAGGATTTCACTTCGGCCACCAATGACTATTTTGAGCAGTAGTCAGTAGTGTTATGCTAAGGGCTCTTATGGAAGTCACACCACTTCCTGGTATCTTTCTTTGTCTTTCTGGTGTCCTTATTTTCTTGCGGCTTGGACTAGTAGTCTTGATACTATCCATATTTGATCTATCCTTTGTTCTATGGGTTGGGGCCACCCTTTCCTGGCTTTTTTTGTGAGGGGTTCTCAGGCCCAAATTGTTGTGTCTTTTGTTTGAGCTTCTACTTGATTTTGACGGCATATTGGTAGGCCACGCCCAAGGATGAGATGTCCTAAAATTCCATTTCGGTTTGGATGTATCTATGCAAAGAACCATGATACTTGAGTACCATATGTATATATGAATCTTTGATACCCATCTTGGTGCGCAAGGTATGGAATATATTTGTGAAATTTGGCACTGCTTGGTCTCTTTCTTGCCGCAGTGTGGTCCATTTGGTATACAGGTC
>JASDQU010754339.1:0-20432 GCA_032191745.1 Picea mariana | reverse complement strand
TTCTTCTATTTCCTTTTGCTCACAGAAAGTTTCCCACCAATCTTTGACATGGGGAACGGCTTTGGGGAGCGCAAAAGTAATATTTTCTCTATTCGAAAAGTTATGGATAGAAAAATACCCTTCTAGTAAATTCAACCACTTATCTACAACATATACATCTATCTGACCTTCAAATATAGGAATATAGAAGTTTATTTGTACCTTGAAGGGGGTGGTGCTTCCATTCGAAGAAGATGCGTCACTTGTTGGTAGTCGTCGAAGGATCTGCACTAAACTATCCATCATCTCGTTCCTATGTTGCATGAATGATTCCTCAATAAATAGTTTGAAAGGATCTCGTGTCCCATCATATTTCTTTTCTCCTACCATGAGAGGTTGCTTGGGCGTGCGAGATATTTTTTCCTCAAGGGAGACAAGCTTGAGACCCAACTCTTTGTACTCCGACCTCATTGGGGACATGCATTAAGACGACAATGAGAAGACCGCTCTGATACCATTGATCCAGATTTTATCAGAAAAATGAAATTAATACATTTTATTAACAGCTGCATAACAAAAAATAACAGAGATACATTAAAACCGGTTTTCTATTCAATAACGAAATAAGTTGAAACTGTAAAATGCAGCGGAAACAAGTTGGCTGGAATGGTGGCAGCTTATCTCTAAGAAGAGATGTGACGACTGTGCGAATTCACAAGAAGAAATTGCAATGAGGATCTGAAGAAACTTTTATAATAAATAATAATTCCAAAAACCCTATACATCCAAAAACCTAACCCTAGGAGATGAAGCGCCAAAAGTCATGTGGGCCCCGTTTGGATAAGCTAGTACATCAACTTCTCGGGGTCGTAACTTTTGCATACGATCTTTGTTTTAGGCGTGTGATAGCCCGTTGGAAAGGTATCATCAAGGATATTCATTTTTGGGGATAAATAATTCCTTTGGCTATCATTAAGGATCTCGATCCCTAAAAACCCTCATTTAGTCCCTCAAAATGGCCCCAAAAGTTAAAATTGCTAAAAATAGTAAATTGCCAAAATTGTCAGAAAATTGTTTTGAGCCAGTTGGAAAAGGTGGGTGGCCACCAATATCCATCTGGATCACATGAATAGGGAAATTTAGGGATATAACAATTACTCATAAAGAAGTGACTTGGGGTGGTTTTCTTAGGTCATTTGGGTTGGCTATTTGAGTCATCATACCTTTAGTTCCTTGTGATGTGGTGGAGAGATAGCACATTGGATACCTCCTCCATCTGTTTGTTCCCTGAGGTAGTCTTAAAATCCACAGTAGTTACGTATAGACTACAGCCATTCATAGAAGAGGCATTAACACCTAACATATTTGTGGATATATCCTTCATAGGCTAGATTATGGCTACATTGTCCCCTTTCCTTTGCTACATGACCTTTGTCCATGAATTGACACCTATTTTGGGATCATGGGTGGTCTATGTGGGTGGATTTGTACTAGTATTCAAATAGGAAACAAGTTAAAAGTATTGGATGTGAAGATTCAAACTCTATCATTGAAATTAGGTGTTAGGCAAGTTAATTTGTCAAACTAGTTTGTGATGGACATGGATACCAACCTAGATATACAAAAAATCTTCGAGGTACTTGGAAAAGTTAACCCTTACAAAGATATGTCATTATGGCCTATTACTAAAAGAATTTTTTGGTTCTTCGTGGGGAAACAATGCACCAAATGGCCAACCAAAATTGTATGGGTGGGCCAAGGAAGTCTCTCCACTCCAAGTAGGATAAGTGATCTTCGTGTTTATATGATAAGTCAAGAGTGTGAAATTGGTGATTAATCTACACAGAAAATCCAATTTGCAAAAAGAAGCAACAATTTTACATTTGAGACAAAAGAGATGAAGAGAGAATGAGAAAAATTGTATTACACAATGAATGAATGGAAGAATTACATGTGATATTCTTTACATGGTGAAATAATGCACCATAGTAGAGATTCTAGATATGATGCGGACATGCACTAACAAAAACCTTAGTAAACGGCCACCTAGTCCTAGTTAATTGGCCATGCAGACAATGATTAACTAGTTTGCATAAGTGGTGTTGATATTCACTCATGTATGCACATGTGGTGTGCTCTCCTAGCCTTATGCACATGTGGTGTGTTGATATTATCGTAGATTCGGGATGTATGAACCTCTATTGTGACCTTTGATAGGATTATAATATTCCGGAAGGAAGCAAAGAAATGAATGTAACCCTAGACAAGATGTCAGCTAAAGAAAGATAATTAATATGAATTAATTAGTACCCAGAAGTAGAAGTCGGCCCAAGAAATTCTGCCAGGAATACTATAAATACAGGATGCTAGTCTCTCATTTGTCACATTCTCAGAATTGTAGAAGTCACTTGTGCACATTGTAGTCTAGCAATCTTGTGCACAAGTTCTGGGGAAGGTGCTTCACCAGTTCTGGGTTGGACTATCTGATCAGCTTTGGTTACTTTCTTGCTTGGTGCATTAGCCTTGCTTGGCTATTGGATTTCTACTAGGATTATTCTCACTATCAAGGTCAAGGTGCTTGGAGGGTGGCTTAGGCCTATGGTTCGGTGACAATAGTGATATTGTCAATGGTAAAATGAGCACATCCTTTCATATTCTAACAGGTTATGGGCCCACACCTCCTTCATTCAGTCTAAACACTAGAAGGAAACATAGCCATTAGGATATTGAGCTTGTTGAGGAACTGTCGCTAGGGTTACTAGCAGGAGTAGATTCCAAGACACTGTCGCTAGGGTTACTAGCAGGAGCAGTTGCAGAAACCCTAAATCTCATATCCGGAACCTTGTGACAGAGCATCTCACTCAAGGAGAATATATTCATATGTGCCCTAGTTTAGCACACCTTTTGGCTCTCTTAGAAGACAGAAACATTAGAGTTGAAGTTTTGGATCAAGGCATGACCAGCTGCCAGTCAACCAAAGACATGAGTGAAAAGATCAGTCTTCTACACTACTCAGCACTTACTGGAAAGATTGAACATGACATGTGGATAATCGATAGTGGAGCTTCTAGGCACATGACAGGAGATCAAGCTAGACTCTAAAATATAAATTGGAAGAATACAATGTACAAGGTAGAGATTGGAGATAAAAGAACTTACCCGGTCGAAGGATTTGAACAAGCCTCCATCAAGTTGAAAACAGGTAAAAATGTTCACTTAAGCAATGTTTTATATGTACCTGGTTTAGAAAAGAATCTTGTATCCATATCTTTCCTAGAAGACAAAGGAAACATAATAGCTTTTGTAGATGGAAAAGTGTTATCATGGCATAAAGACTCCAGCATAGAGAATGCTAGGGTTATTGGAATTTCTGAAGGAAATCTGTATAGACTACTAGAATGAAATGAAGAATCTCTCATACATGATGAAGTCAATCCCAATGAAATTTGGTATAGGAGGTACGCTCACATTAATTATAAAGAATTACCTTTTCTTAGATATATGGTTGAAGGAATACCAGAATTACAGTCTACACATGAAGGAATTTGCAAATGTTGTGCTCTTGGAAAGAATATCAAGAAATTGTTTCCAAGAAGCAGCAATAGATCTAAGGAGATTCCAGATCTAATGCACTCATATGTTTGTGGTTCGATGCCATTCTTATCTCTAGGAGGATCTCTTTACTACGTAATATTCATAGACAATTATTCAAGAAAGACTTGGTTGTATCTACTGAGGACAAAAGATGAAGTATTCAACAAGTTTCAAGAATTCAAAGCAAAGATAGAAAACCTCATGAACAAGAAGATCAAGACCTTAAGAATAGATAATGGAGGAGAATACACATCAAAGGAATTCATTGCATTCTGCAAATCGACAAGGATTAGGAGGGAGCTAACTATTCCTCATAATCCTCAACAAAATGGCATAGCAGAAAGAAAGAACATATCTATCGAAGAAACCATAAAAGCACTACTAAATGATCAAGGTCTATCCATGTTCTTGTGGGGAGAAGCAACCATGACAACAATATATGTGCAGAACAGAAGTCCTCACCGTATATTGAAGGAAATGACTCCAGAAGAATCTTTCTCGGGTAAGAAACCTAATGTGGAAAACCTAAGAATATTTGGATGTCATGTTTACTCTCACATTCCCAAGGATAAAAGGAATAAACTAGAACCTTCAGGAAAGAAGGGGATATTCGTGGGATATAGCGACTGATCCAAGGATTATAGAATCTATATTCCGAAACAACATAAGATCGAATTCAGTAGAGACGTGACATTCAATGAAAAGATGGATTTCAATAAATCTATAAAAGAAACGATAAAAGAAGAAGAGAATGAAGAACCTACTGAAGAAAACACAGAAAACCAAGATGATGGAAAAGAACAACTTGATCATCCTATGCAACCTTGTGAGACCATTGATTCAGACAACATACCTAAGACTAAGAAATGACCATCTTGGCTTGAAGCTACTTTACAAGATGCAGAAAGACTTAAGGTTCCCGAAGGAACATTCAGAAAAAGTAAGAAGCCTAAAAGATACTCAAGCTATGTAGTGTATATGATGAATATTCTAGATGAAGAACCTACCACATTTGAAGAAGCAATTCAAAAGGGAAAATATAAAGAAGCTATGACAGAAGAACACCAATCCATTATGAAAAATTGATGTATGGGAAATCATACCTAGACCTAAAGAAAAATTAGTGGTAACCTCAAAATGGGTATACAAGATCAAACATGCAGTAGACGAAAGTGTGGATAAATACAAAGCAAGATTCGTAGCTAGAGGATTCTCCCAGAAGGAGGGAGAATACTATGAGGAAACATTTTCTCCAGTAGCTAGATATACTTCCATTAGAGCTATCATATCTCTTGACGCTTCCATGGGATGGAACTTACATCAGATGGATGTAAAGACAACTTTCCTCAATGGAGCAATCGAAGAAGAAGTATATATTGAACAACCTCAAGGGTTTGAGATACATTCCAGAGACAATCATGTGTGCAGATTAAAGAAATCTTTATATGGACGCAAGCAAGCTCCAAGGGCTTGGTATGCCAGAAAGGTTAGTTATCTAACGAGACTTGGTTTCTACAAGAGTCATTCAGATCCAAACCTTTACTACAAAGTCGTGGACAATGCACCTGTGATTCTACTATTATATGTTGATGATCTATTCATAACAGGTGAAGAGTCTCTTATCATCCAATGCAAAAAGAAACTAGCTTCTAAATTTGATATGAAAGATCTAGGTCTCATGCATTATTACTTCGAACTAGAAGTATGGAAGAAGCATGGTGAAGTATTCCTTGGTCAAGGAAAGTATGCAATAAATATCCTTCAGAAGTTTTGAATGATGGATTGCAAATCCATGGATACTCCTATGACTACAGATATAAGAAAAGTAAAATATCCAGATTATGAACCAGTAGATCCATCACTATATCGACAATTGATTGGGTCATTGATGTATTTGGTAAATAATCGACCAGACATTTGCTTTCTCGTGAATACACTAAGCCAGTTACAGGTGAAACCTAGACATGAACATTGGATAGCTACAAAGCATTTCCTAAGATGTATCTGTGGGACAATAAACTATGGCTTAAAATATATCGAATCCAGTGATATACAACTTCATGGATTTACAGATTCAGATTGGGTAGGAAGTGTAGAAGACAGAAGGAGTACTTCAAGAATGTGTTTCAGCTTGGGGTCTGCTATGATATCTTGGGGTAGCAAGAAACATAATTCTGTCACACTCAGAATAGTAGAAGCAGAATATATCGTAGCATGTGAAGCATACACAAAAGCAGAATGGCTAAGGAAACTAATCTCTGATTTATTTGATCAGATTCCAGATTCGACCATAATACATTGTGATAATCAGAGTTGTATAAGATTATCAAAACATTCAATGTTTCATGAAAGGTTGAAACATATTGAGATCAAATACTACTTTATTAGAGATAAATTCCAAGAAGAAGAAGTAAAGCTCCAATACATCCCCACAGATGAGTAGACAATAGATATCCCGACAAAGCCTCTCTCTAGAATAAAGTTTGCATATTTCTGAGAACTGATGGGGATCGTGGAAATAACTCCCTTAGTTGAAAGGGAAGAATGAATATCCAGGTTAGGAAGGAGCACTGGCATATTATTGAGAACATTCATTTTCAAGATTGAAAAATAGTCCAACTTGGGCAGATTCTTTTCTGTTTGGAAAGTGGATTGAGATTTCTGACGGACAGACATTTTCCAGTTCAGAAAATGGTCTAGATTGTTGATGTACCATAGACATTGACTTCCCATTGTGTTTAACATGGGGAGTGGTCTAGAGCACTCTCTCTTCTTGAGGGTTACTCAAGAAGACTTGCCCGCCTCACCGGAAAACGATTTCTCATTGTGGTTAACATGAGGAATGGTCCATTTTGGAGGTTGGTACACGATAGTCTTTTCCTCTTGTGGTTAACAGAGGAAATGGTCTGGACAGTCATTCTCTAGGGTGTATTCATTCTCTCCAGGTTGCACTTTATTTAGTGTCGGAGGAATGGCCTGGGGTGGGGAATGGTCCAGGGTCAACAATCAGGGACAAGAATTCCTTAGGGAAGATTCATTCTCTCCAGGTTACACTTTTTTTAGTGTCGGAGGAATGGCCTAGGGTGAGGAATGGTCCAAGAAATCAGAACAATCATTATTCCTTTTTTGAGAAGAATAAGGCAGATAGCCCATCATTGATGTTCTACTCTGAGGGAAAATATTCTTTCAAAATCTCACAGATGTGAGTAAAAGATTGGCCTAGATGATTCAGTTTATTTTAACAATATTTTCTGTGCAGGTTGATATCAGATGATTGTTATGGAGAATGCCTATCTCTAGACAGTAGAGATATGCTACTATGGTGGATATGTTCCACTATTTGTGACTATGTGTCACAATTTGAGTAGTTTCATACTACCATGGATAAACACAGTTGTGTTCTATCAATTGACATTGTACCAGTTGTCATGGAGATTATCCAGTTGGATAATATTGACGGTGCTCATGATACTACCAGTGAATGGTTTGTTTGTGATCAAGACCATTATCATTTATACCTCCCTAGCTAGGAGGGAGTGTTGATATTATGGTAGCTTTAGGAGGTATGAACCTCTATTGTGACCTTTGAAAAAATTAGAATATTCTGGAAGGAAGAAAATAAATGAATGTAACCCTAGACGAGATGTCAACTGAAGAAAGATAATTAATATGAATTAATTAGTACCCAGAAGGCAAAGTCAGCCCAGGAAAGTCTACCAGGAATACTATAAATATAGGGTTCCAGACTCTCATTTGTCACATTCTCAAAATTTCAGAAGTCACTTGTGCATACTGTAGTCTGGCAGTCTTGTGCGGAAGTTTTGGGGAAGGTGTTGCGCCAGTTCTGGGTTGGACTATCTGATCAGCTTTGGTTACTTTCTTTCTTGGTGCATTATTCTTGCCTGCTATTGGATTGCTACCAAGATTCTTCTCACTGTAAAGTTTAAGGTTCTTGGAGGGTGGCTTAGGCCTATGGTTGGGTGAAAATAGTGATATTGTCAATGGTAAAATGAGCACATCCTTTCATATTCTAACATGGTGCACCCTTTTAGTGATGATTCCAAGGTGGGAATGAAACACTTGGTGATAATTCCAAGGTTGTCATGCAAGACTAGACTCCACTAGTGTAACTGATGTACAATTGAAGAATGACTCAAGAAGAGGTGGTTCCCTTGTCTAAGGGAAGAATATTCTCATCCAGGGGAAAATATATTGGACCATGGGATACCAAGTGGCATCCTCAACATAGACTATAAAACATAAGAAGAAGTATACTAGCTAAGTGTTAATTTATCTCCTAATACCCCCCTTGAATAATTATTAGGGTGTATCAAATGAATGGGTCCCAAAAAAATCCATGTTAGGTACCCATGTACAATGCATCTATGAAAAAAAATAGAACAAATAGAAAATGAGGAAAGAGGGGAAAACCGCAAGAACAAAACCCCCCTCAAAAGACAATGTTGACTATGACAACTGTTAGGCAGTTATGACCTTCATCCCCAAGAGGTATCACATAGTTGTGAATTTATTCTCAATGAAGGTATTTTTGAATATGTTTGTAACCTATTCAGAAGAGGTACAATATTATATATTGACTATCCCATCATGAATTAGTCCTCGAATGAGGTGCATGTGAATCTCAATATGTTTGGTTCTTTGTCACTGTACTAGATCTCTGCAAAAATTCAATGTACTATTATTATAAAACCAGATAGCAGTTGGTTGATGAAATAATACATCCAACTCTATGACGAATTGTTGCAAACAAATGGCCTAATTTTTAACATTGACTACACCTATGTATTTGGCCTTTGCTAATGAAAAAGCAATGTCACATTTCTTTTTGTTGAACCAACATATGGGGATGGATCCTAAACTGAGAACATATGATGAGGTGGACTTGTGATATGTGTTATCGCCAACCCAATATGAAGTAGTGTAGCCAAAAATATCCAAGGTACATCATGTTGCATAATGTATACCATGGCTAGTGGTACCTTTGACATATTGAAGGATGAGCTTGAAAGATTTCCAATGCAGTTCATATGGCTCCTACATGTATCTAGAAACTTCTCCAAAAATATATGATATTTTGGGACAAGAGTGAGTGAAATATAGAAGACTCCCCACTAACTGAAGATATTTGGTACAATCGACCAAAGGTGTATCACTGCCATCTTATAACTTATCCCTGGATAGGAAAGGTGTGGTGGCTGGCTTGTAGTCGATCATATGAAATTTGACCATTACATCTTTGGCATAATTTGATTGAGATATCTTGATAAATAAATCAGCATGTATGATTTCAATACCACGAAAGTAATGTAATAGACCCATTTTGATCATGGAAAACCTATCATGTAAAGCATTTTTTACTATATAAATGGACGAGACTAATCTCCATGTGATTAGTAAATCATCTACATACAATACCATAATCAAGAGAGAATCAATATTTCTAAACATATACACATTTGGATCATATTTGAAATGAAGTGAACCTTGAGATAGAATATATGAATCCATTTTTGCATACCAATCTCTAGGTGTTTTCTTAAGGCCGTAGAGGGATTTGTTTAGTCTGCAAACAAATGATGGATTCTATACATACCCTTATGGCCGCTCCATGTATATTTCCTCTAGAAATCACCATGAAGAAATGCGTTGTTAATATCCATATGGTGAGCCTCCCACTTTCTTATTGCTGCAATAGCAAGATCCAATCGAATGGAATCCATATTTTCCACTGGTGCAAAAGTTTCATTGTGGTCGATCCCATGAACTTGTTGGAATTATTTGGTTACCAGCCTTTCCTTTTATCTTCTTACAAGTCCATCGTCTTCCTTCTTTTCCCTATAGATCCAATTGCATCGAACAAGCTTCCAATCAGATGGAAGTATTCATCATTCATGGTTTCTTCCTAATAAGGATTCCCTTCATCCTCTGCATAGGATTGAGGTTCAGATGCAAGAACCATATAAAATGCATGGGAATAACATGATGTAGCTGTGAGATAATGTGGAGTACCCTCAAATTGATATATTTTCCTCCTTGGATCAGAACGATATCCCACTAGATCTTTGACAACATGTAGGGTTTGATGTGCCCACATTGGTCTAGATTATAGTCGACACTTTCATGCTCATTTACATCTAAATCAGATTCTAATATCAAATCTAAAATCTGATCTGAATTATAGGAAGAATATCTTTGAGAGATGCTTCAAGAGGAGGAAGAGAAGTTGTTGCAGGTTTCTCTTGGAAAGCATGCAGAGGACCTTCTTCAAATATGACACTTATTTCTATGATTAGTTTTTATGTTGACAGATCCAACAACATCTGCCCATTTAGACCTTCTGGATAACCCAAAAAAATACATTATTTTCTTTGGGGATCCAACAGTATGTGTCCATTTACACCTTCTGGATAACCCAAAAAAATACATTATTTTCTTTGGGGATCTAAATGTTTCCTCTTTTCTAAAGGGACGCGGGCCCATGCATGAGATGAAAAAGTGTATGATTTCTAGTTTCTTCCTTCCCCACGCTTCAAATGGTCTCATATCTTTGAATTATTTGTGAGGTACTCTATTTTGAATGTATATGGTAGGGTTTATTTATTCATCCCATAATTTTGAAGGAAGAGATATTGCATGCAACATGTAGTTGGCCATCTCTTTCAGGGGTCGATTCTTCCTCTTTGCTACCCTGTTCTGTTTAGGAGTATATAATATTATGTGTTGCAATTGTATGTCAACTTTAGAAAAAATATGGTCCACATTTATTTACATATTCCTCTCCATTATCTATGCAAAGGATTTCTATCCTTTTCCATGATTGATTTTCTGCAAGTTCCTTGAAATATTTAAGGCATGCAAAGACTTAAAATTTGAATTTGAGAAACTATATCCATGTTGTAATACCCCAAGGTCGAGCCCCTACTAAATTTTAATTATGTTATAGGCTGGTGAGCCAATTGTTTATAAGTTGGGAGGCTTCTGTGTTTATAGGCCAAAGAGCCTAGATGTTGAAGGCTAGGGATCCTGATTTTTCATATGTAAATACTCACATCATTAATGTAATTACATGGATGTGTGTAGACCATCCATGAAGAAAGAGTTATGGGGTACTAAGCTCCACTAGGAATGGAAAGGGAAGGGGGTTGAGAGGCTAGGAAAAATGGGCTAAGCTTGAGGGCTTAACCCAAGGGAATATTATAATGTATTTCCTAAATTAATAAAGTTTGGGAAATAAACCCAATTATCATAAGTTCCTTTGGGGAGAGGAACGAAACTCCAAGTGGAGAGGAATGAGCTCCTAGAGAGCCAAGTGTCATCCAGGAAGCATGCAAATTTTTGTGGGGGAATTCCATTGTTGTGGGGGTCACTCTCACCATTCTGACCATTCTTGTCATATTTCCTCATGGGTTCACTCATGATTCTTCCCATTTGTTGCCCCATTCACTCACACACTGAGGAAGCACACAGTCAACCTATTTCCACTATTGTTGAACCTCTTCCATTAGGAACCTATGTAATTTACTGAGTCGCCCCTTGCGTTACACGATTTTAGTACTATGATTACCTGGTTTACTTAAGAGTTCAATAGAAGACGCAGGTTGTCAGGCCTGTGGTTTGAGGAGGCAGATTTTTAGGCCCATGGGTTGAAGAAGAAGGCTATCGGGCCTATGAGAAACTCTCTCTATGTGAGAGAGGTTGTTGGGGAAGTGATTTATCCTAGAGGGAGTCTAGCAACAATTACAGATCTCTAAGAATTCTTGATACGGCCTGTTGTTGAAGCCCTGGAATGGAAGTTGAGAAGTTGATGGACTTTGTTACAGTGAAGGTGTATATTACTGAGGTGGGACAAACATGTGGGGAATGAGAGTCTGTGAACAGTGGGCATAAGTAGGCTCCTTGGAGGGAATCCTTCATGTTTCATTGTGAAGATTTCCATAGTTTCATCCTAGCCTAGGATTTCATTTACCCTGGTTGGATTTTAGTCCCAGCTCGGGGGCGACCCACTGTTGATAGCTTGGAGAAGCATGGTCTAAAGTTGGGCGGTTCGTGGAAGGTCTGCACATAGTCGGTGGTATTCTCATAAAACGATAAGTACCAAATATATGTTAATTATATGTTTTTTATCTTGTACATGTGTTATAATATTATCAGAATTGTTGCATATATTGCATGTATGTGTTTAATGTCGTTTCCACATGAATATGTGTATGAGAAGAATGTTTATATCTATTAAATTTGCATTAGATATATATGTATATCAAAGCATGATATTTTCAAGTGTCATGAACCGACCTGGGTGGCTATGTATGTGACAATTTGGTATCAACGCTCGAATTCTGTAGTGAGGTAGTGGTGTTTCCAGGCTCGTTATCCCAGGGACACTACAAATTGGTATTAGAGCAATTTGGATTTGAGTTAGTGGCATTTCCTAGCCATTGGTGGCCAGGGGACATTCCAAATTGATATCAAATCCCATGGGCCATGAATGTGGAATTTGGAGTCAAGATTCCACAGGGATTTGATGTACAGAGTGCCAGAGAAGCATTGAGAGAGATTTTGGGTGGTATTAGAAAGATCAGGAGGTATAGCAGTTTGATAGACCATGGTAGATATGGTATTGGGCCACAAAGTTTAAAATTGGATCTATTTGGGAAGATGACATATCCCCCACAACCGTCAAATCTAGAGAAGGTGCATGGAGGTTAAGAACAGAAGTCCTTCGGACTTCGCCCCTCCGGTTATTTTAAAATTAAAGCAAAGAAAAACATCAAAGTCCCAAAGTCTGAAACCAATATGTACCATCCATTTCCATGGACATGTGTCTATGGATTAAGAAACATTTGGAATTCAGTAGTTCGGGGGTTGTCGAGGTGTTCAACAATGAAATCCTCCAAAGCCCCGCAGTGATTCTCAGTCATAGATCATTCGGGGGGAGGAGAGTCATTGGATTTCTCTTTTGGTTCGACAGTTAGACATTCATGGAAATCCATTGGAGGTTGCGCGGTGGAGAAATCACCGAAGTTTTGAAGCTATGGGAAGAAGTCGACAATTCAGGAGTTTTGACAATGTGTAGATGTGAATAAATCGTCGAAGTCTCGAAGCATCGGAGATGACGTGGACCTGTTCAGTAGTTGATAGTTCGACAACTTTGAAAAAATTGTCGATGAGAAGAAATATCCAAAGTCTGGGTTTGCTGAAGTGACGTGACATGATGACATCACCGGGGTGATGTGGACCAGTTTGGCAGTTCATAAATTCGACAGTTCGATAGTTTGAGAAAGTGTCGATGATAATAAATCCCTGAAGTTTCGAAGTCCAGAAGCGTCGGATATGATGTGGCATGATAACGTCACCTAGAGTGATGTGGACCTACTTATCTCTGCCACATGTCACTCATTCTTTTACTTTTGATAGGACTTAGTACCAGTTGGGACCTAACACATGTCACTCAACGGTGGGGCCACATGTCACCACTTTGATTGGTGGCATCTAGACTACATGGGCTCCGGGAAGTTAAGCAGTTTGGGATTTTGACATTCGGGGAAAAGTAGTTGGAAGAACTTTCGAAACTCCAAAGTCCTGGAGTCCTAAAGTCCTGAATTTTTGAAGTGATGTGACTTGGTGATGTCACCTGGGGTGACATGGACACACAATATGCATGCCACATGTCAATGTGTTATGTAATTTTGAAAGGATGATTTTGCAGTTAGGACTTGACACGTGTCACCTCTCAAATTGGGCCACGTGTCTACTTCTTGGAATCTGCCACATAGCACCCAGTTGTGCAGTACTAAGTGGATCCCAGGAGTTTTCCATTTTGGCATTCAGAAGGAAGGAAGTGAGAGGAAGGAGAAACCCCCAAAGCTCCAAAGAGCAGAGTAAATCCTCGTCGTGCATCAAGAGAGGACACGTGGCAGTAGATCCCGTAGTCTAAAAGATTCAAGGCATAAATAATTGAAGTCAAGGACTTCCAAAATCTCGAAGGCTAGATTCCATCGTGACCATTGATCACAGAGGATGCTTGGTGCTAGATCCCAAGATTAGGAGAAGAAGTACTTCAAAGTATTTGAGTTACATATTGTTGAGAGTCGAGAACTCCTGGAGGGTCGGAGTTAATATTGACCGTTGATCAGGAAATAACAGGTGGAGGAAAGAGAGGGGATCTTCGGAAGTTCAGCACTCCTTAAGATCTATGAAGAAATGCGTAGGAAATCCCTGAATCCTAGAGTTTCATAGTAAATCTCAGTCATTGTATGCTGGGAAGCTATGGACTCTAGATCCACTGTTCTTCGAGAGTTCGCCAGTTTGGTGGTTCGGGATGTTAGTGATGTATGGAAATGGAAACGTCCAAAGCTCTGGAGCCTCGAAGTTCTAAGGCTCTGGATAAGTGCCCAACTATTAGCACTGGGTCACACCCCTTGGTCACATGAATTAGGGGGTGAAGAAAAGGGGCTAGCGCCCGAAAATTTGTTTAAGAACAAAAAAGGGATTAGAGAAAAAGCCCGTGGGATTTTTAATTGTACGGGCTAGCACCTAAAGAAGAAAAGAAGGCATGCAAACCTGAAGAGAGGATCCATCACAGATCCAAGATCCAATTCATCTCTGAGATGAAAGAATCCATGTATAGGAATTGCATCCCCAAGAAGACATTTGATCAAATATCCATAACTTCCTACTCAAAACTTAGAATTGAGCATGGAAATGACCATTGGAAAGGTCTTGAACAATAGAAGATAATTGTTCACCCAGAAATTGGATATGAATAGTCAATTTCTTAGGAAATAAGAAGAAAAAAATTATGATATATTAATGAATTATAATGGTTCATGTTTTCATGAAATTATTAAGAACAATTAGCCTGGAAAAGTTCTGTCAGTTGCACATTTTTGCAGAACTAACAGTTTTGTCAAATCATATTCGACATAGACTGTAGAGTGATGGATGATACCCAGGTAAGCTATAGCCAAGAAGATGAAATAATAGGGTTGAATGTCCAGTTGGGAATGGAAGGAACCAACTCCAATAGACATGGAGGAGGAAAGGAGGAAGACATAAATCTGGCTGTGATCCAGGTGGATATCGGGGGCCACCCACCTTTTCCAAATGGCTCAAAACAGTTTTCTGGCCATTTTGGCAATTTACTATTTTTAGCAGGTTGTCACTTCCAGGNTTTCCCTCTCCCCTGGGAACTCAACGCAATGGAGACCATTACTTCCTAAGGAGGGAGGATTGATCCAGGTGGATATCGGGGGCCACCCACCTTTTCCAAATGGCTCAAAACAGTTTTCTGGCCATTTTGGCAATTTACTATTTTTAGCAGGTTGTCACTTCCAGGGCCATTTTGAGGGCCTAAATGAAGTTTTTTCGAGATCGAGTTTCTCAATGATAGCTGAAGGCATGATTGAGGCCCCAAAATGAATCTCCTCGACGATAGCTTTCCAACGAGCTATCACACGCCTAAAACGGAGATTGTATGCAAAAGTTACGACCTCGGGAAGTTGATGTACCAACTTACCCAAACGGGGCCCACATGACTTTTGGCGCTTCATCTCCTAGGGTTAGGTTTTTGGATGTCTAGGACTTTTGGCATTCCCATCTATTGTAAAAAGGCCTTTCGAGCCTCATTGTAACCATCTTCTTGTGAATGCGCGTAGCCGTCACATCTCTTCTCAGAGATAAGTTGCCACCATTCTAGCGAGTCTTTCACTCTGTATTTTTACAGTCTCTGTACATTTCTTTCATNCGTGTATTACTGTATCTCTGTGTTTATGGTTGCATCTCTGATATATTTTAGTTATATTACTGGATATACGCGATATCTCTGTGCATTTCTTTATTATATCTCCGCTCTCATTTCGTGCCAAAAATAATCCGGATCAGGATGAGACCCTCAGAAAATTGCAGACAGATGTCTAGAGCAACAAGGATGATAATAAAAGGCTTATGAAAGACAAAGAGTAGTAGGAAGAGTTCAATATGAAGTTAGTGAAAATCCTAGACATAGTTGAAAAGAAGTTGGATAAGGAGGGTGGCTCCAGCAAATCAGGAAGCCATAGGAACCTTGAGGAAAAAGGAAGATCCAGGAGTGGTAGAAGACATCACCATCACTCCCAAAGGCATTCTAATAGAAGAGAACATAGAATCTCAATCCCATCCTCTGTTAGGAAGCATCATAAAACTTGTGGGGTGGATGAGTTGAAAGGAGAAATGAACAAGATCAAACCTCCTACCTTAGATGGAGAGCACAAGAAAGATGAAGATGTCGAGACATGGTTGTTGGGCATGAGAAAATACTTCCAATCACATAACTATTCTTCTCATACAGAAGGAAAAATTGTTATTTATCAACTGAAGGGAAAGGTATCCATGTGGTGGGATCATCTTTTGCAAGTGCATCACATCAGAGAGAAAAATGTGAATTGGAAGGAATTCAAGAAACATTTTGAGAAGAAATCCCTGACCAAGAGGTATTATGACAAAAATATGAAATAGTTCTTTGAACTCAAACTAGGCAGCATGACCATTGATGAGTATGAAAGGAGATTTTTAGAACTGTTGAAGTATGTCTCCTTCATCAAGGATGAGACCGTTGAGATTCAGAGGTACCTGAGTGGGTTTCCATCTTTCATCAGTGACAAGATTCAATATGATGATACCAAGACTTTGGAGGAAACCATAAGGAGAGAAAAGTGCTTATATGATCATCATAAAGGAAAGCCTACTTTCCAAAGAGCTTGGGAAGACAAGAAATTTTTTAAGAGGGAAAAGAGGAAGAAGGGGAACAAGCCACCATTTTTCAGAAACAGCCTTTAAGGACAACCATCTTTTAGATAACACATAATGGCTAAGATAGGTGGGAAAAGGCCAAGGCAAGCCCCTATTCAATGTTGGGGTTGTAAAGGATACCATAGGTACAGAGATTTTCTCCACAAAAGTGACAAAGCGAGAGTTGTCCACAATGTATAGTAAGCATAAATAGTGGAGGACACGGGAAGAAGTGTACCAAGGATCTATGCATCCCTAGATAACAAACAAGTAGATTTTCAATCACACATGATTGAAGTACAAGGTATGATAAATAACCATGTCTTTACTATTTTAATAGATTCAGGAGATATGCATAGCTACATAAATCCTAAGGTAGTGGAAGGATTGAAATTTCCAAGAAGCAAGCATGGAAAATCTTGGTTGGTACAGCTGGCTACAGGAGGCAAGAGAAATTTTGTTGAGCTACTCAAATCATGTCGAGTGGACATGAATGGGATAAGTACCAAGGCATATTTGAAAATCCTACCTTTGGGTTCATATGACTTTTGAATTTGTATGGATTGGTTGGAACAACATCATGTTGCCTTAGACTGTCATAAGAAGGAATTAACTTGCCTGGATGAGGAAGGGAACCCAAGAACAGTCCAAAGAATTCCTAGGGCAGTTACTATCCAAGAGATCTCAACAATGTAGCTGAACAAGTGTTACAGGAAGAGCTGCCAGATATTTGCAACTCATATGGAAGAAGCACCTAAGCATAAGGTTCCAAATCTGGAGGATCACTTAGTCCTGAAATATTTTGAGGATGTGCTCAAGGAGATACCATGACTACCCCCAAAGAGAGATATTGATTTCTCTATAAATTTTATGCTTGGAGTAGCTCCAGTATCAAATACTCCCTACAGAATGTGTACAACAGAGCTGACGGAGTTGCAAATGCAGCTTGAAAAGATTCTGAAGAAGGGGTATATACACCCAAGTGTGTCACCTTGGGGTTCCCCAGTCTTATTTGTGAAGAAGAAAAATGGGACATTGAGATTGTGCATCGACTTCAAACAATTGAACAAAGTGACTATAAAAAACAAGTATCCTTTGCCAAGGATCGATGATCTCTTTGATTAGTTAAGGGATGCAAGGATATTCTCAAATATTGATCGCAAGTCAAGATATCATCAAGTAAGGATCAAAGATGAAGACATCAAAAAGACCCCCTTCAGGACAAGGTTGTTGATTTTTCAATAAGCTAGGTTAAACATGTATTTCATTTCAATTTTTCATTTGTCTTAATAATAAACAAGAATTTTACAGCAACCAATATCACAAGAAGAAACACCATGCACAAGAACACAAGAAGTATCCTGGGAAACCCTTCTCAACAAGGGAAGAAAACCTAACCAAATCCTTTGTTATATTCTTCAATAGAAATACCTTCACCACCAATAAGTATTATCACACAAGAAGGTCCTCAAACCATAGAAGAATAGTTCCCAAGAGAGGTGCGCACTTTTCCCAAGAATATGTACTTGCTGAAATTTCCAAACTTGTGTGAAGGATATGATTCCACACTGTGGAATATTCCTTTACTTATATTAGACTTGTTCTATCAATAGAAGTGTCTATTGGCACAACAGGGTCGACCTCTCTAAGTCACATTATAATTAATATTAACTAGATTAATTATCTTTTACATTTATTACTAATCACATTAAGGTGGGGTCGACCTGTACCCTTTACATTACAATTAGGGTTACAGGCAGGTTTGACTCTTGAACAATATAGCAAGGGATATGATACAACCACTAGTGTTCATCCACTATGGGAAGATCCATAGAGATGTCCATATCTTTGGCTCACTGCATTACACAGAAGAACAAATTATTCACACGTTCACTTATGCTCGTCCACAGGCACGTCCACTCAACAAATCATTTTTCCCACTGCATCACACAAGAGATTCATCTGGAGTTTCTCGTCAACTCTATTGCTCAGAGGAGGATAATACATCATCTTCATTTCTGTTCTCATGACAATTCACTCGGCACTTTGGGATTTCACACGTTCACCTTGTGCTCAGCCACCGACACATCCAAATCAGCAGATCATCTTTCCCATGGGATAATCATCTAGAGTTCTTCTCAACTCTCTAAATGGAAGAGGTCATATCTATGTTCCAACTCTGTCTGAGATAGGAACCACTTACCCTTCTTAGGGTATTTCTCTCAGGTTTGTAATATGGAGAAAGTATCACATAGCTGCAATGATCCACATCTCACAGTTTTTTAAGCTGGAGAATATCTCACATAGATGCAATCATCAACACTCCCTCTCAGATAGGGAGGCATTTTCCACCAGACCAAGTCTCTCACGGAAATACCCAAACTTTGTCTTGGCAAGTGGTTTGGTGAAGATATATGCAATATGTTCATGAGTAGAAATATATTGCATCTATATTGTCTTTCTTTGCACCATGTCTCTAATATAGTGATACTTGATTTCAATGTGTTTTGATCTGTCATGAAACATCGAGTTCTCAAAGAGATTTACATAGCTCTGGTTATCACAATGAATAGTAGTAGGATCCATCTCATGATTGAACAAGTCAATCAGAAATTTGTGAAGCCAAACTTCTTCACGAATTTCCACACTTAGTGCAATGTACTCTACCTCTGTGGTGCTTAAAGCCATAGAGCTTTGTTTCCTGCTACACCAGGAAACCATGGTCAATCCTAAGGTGAAGCAACAACTAGAGGTGCTCTTTCTATCTACTCCACTTCCTTCCCAATCTGCATCAACATATCCTTGCAAGCTCAAGTCCACATAGGATTCATATCTCAGACCATAACCAATTGTACCTCATATGTATCTCAATACATGTTTTGCAGCTATCCAGTGTGTATGTTTTGGTTGGCTCATAAACTAGCTAAGCACATTTACTGCATAGAAAATGCTTGGTCTGGTGTTAACCAGATACATCAGAGATCCAATCAACTGTCAGTATAAGTGTGGATATACATCTCCTAAATCAGTATCACTCATTTTATTTAAATCCATTACCATTAGAGTAGGCATGGATTTGCATTATGTCATATTGAACTTTTTCAATATCTCCATAGTATATTTTCCTTGACTTGGGAAAATCTCATCTGTTCTTTTCCATACTTCTAGTCCGAAGAAATAATTCATCAATTCCAAATCCTTCATTTCAAATTTATCAGTCAATGCTTGTTTGCATTCAGCAATGAGTCTCTCTGAATCGGTGAGGAAAAGGTCATCCACATATAAGACCAAAATCAGAAACTCATTGCCATCAATGTGATAATACAAGTTTGGATCAACAACACTTTTGTTGAAGCCCAAACTCATCATAAATCCATCCATTTTCTCGTACCAAGCACATGGTGCTTGATTTATACCATATAGGGATTTCTTCAATCTGCATACATGAGATTTTTCATTGTGTACAATGAAACCTTCTAGATTCTCAATATAAACTTCTTCCTCAATTTCACCATTGAGAAAAGTTGTCTTTAAATCCATCTGATGTAGCTTCCAACCCATGGAAGCATCTAGTGCATTGATAGATTAGATGGAGGTATATCTGGCTATTGGTGCAAAATTCTCATCATAGTCAACTCTCTCTATTTGTGAAAACCCTCTTGCCACAAATATTGCTTTGTATTTCTAAATGCTTCCATCAACAACATGCTTGATTTTGTAAATCCATTTGGAAGTCACTACAGGCTTTCCCTCTAGTCTTGGAACAACATACTATACATCATTTTTTAATATGGATTGATATTCTTCAGTCATGGCAACTTTCCATACTTCTTCACCTGAAGCTTCTCCATGACAAGTTGGCTCTGAGTCAATAATGTGGGTCATGGTTAAAAGTTATTGTTAAGAACCTGAATAGATCTACAAATATAATCACCACAATTACTGAATACAAAATAAATCCATAGAGCAAAGATAGAAGAAACCACACTTTATTATTACCAAAACCCTTGAGGTAGAGAAACACCATACAGTGGATCCTATTATGGAAGGGATCCTCTCATGTTCACTTGCCT
>JASDQU010754338.1:23752-36912 GCA_032191745.1 Picea mariana | reverse complement strand
ATTTATAATCTCGTTGATAAGAGGAATATCAAACTCACTAGAAAAATGATTACCATCCTCACCAATGTCATTGGATCTTCCATGAACATATTCACTTGAAGGAAAATCATCATCACCCTCAAGGCTATCAATGCCATAAAACTCTTCTCTAACAAGAATGTCTTCATCATCATCAACATCATCATCGATGCTTCTAAAATCTTCGCTTGGAGGAAAAACATCATCATCACCATTGGTGCCTTTAAATTGGCCACCTGGAAAAAATTGTCCATAATCGACATAATCATCTTTACTACTTTTAAAATCCCCACTTGAGGGAAATTCTTCATCGTTGTCATTAGTGCCTTGAAAATCCTCACTTGGAGGAAAATTTCCATCATGGTCATCAATACCTTGAAAATCCTCACTTGGAGGAAAATCATCATCAACATTGTTTTTTTTTAAATTTCCCAATTGAGAAAGAGTGTCCACCATTGGAATAATCATCTTCATTGCTTTTAAAATCCCCACCCAAGGGAAATTATTCATCATCCTGCTTAGTGCCTTGAAAATATTCACTTGGAAAAAAATCTTCATCAATACCTTGAAAATCCTCACTTGGAGGAATATCATCATCATCAACATTACTGCCTTTAAATTCCCCACTCAGGAAAGAGTGTCCACCATTGACATCATCATCTTCACTACTTTTAAAATCCTCACTTGAGGGAAATTCTTCATCATCCTCATTAGTGCGTTGCAAATCCTCACTTGGAGGAAAATCTTCATTATCCTTATCAGTACCTTCAAAATCCTCACTTGGAGGAAAATCATCATCACCAACATTGTTGCCTTTAAATTCCCCACTCGAGAAAGAGTGTCCACCATTGGAATAATCATCTTCACTTATTTTAAAATCCTCACTTGAGGGAAATTATTCATCATCCTCATTAGTGCCTTGAAAATCCTCACTTGGAGGAAAATCTTCATCATCCTCATAAGTACCTTCAAAATCCTCACTTGGAGGAAAATCATCATCACCAACATTGATGTCTTTAAATTCCCCACTCAAAAATAATATCCACCATTGACATAATCATCTTCACTAATTTTAAAATCCCCACTCGAGGCAAATTCTTTATCATCCTTATTAGTGCCTTGAAAATCCTCACTTGGAGGAAAATCTTCATCAATACCTTGAAAATCCTCACTTGGAGGAAGATTATCATCCTAATCATTTAAACTGTGATCAAAGTCTCCATTTCGACCTACATTTTGATTATTTTCAATATTATTAAATTGCTGAAAAAAATGATCACCATCATATTCCTCCTCTTTATCGTTGGTGCCTTCAAAGTCCTCTGATTTAAGACTTTCCTGATGAACATGTTGAATAAAATTGCTTGCACTATTATCAAACTTCTGACTAGGTGAAAAATATGATGCCTCATTTACATTACAAGTATTCCCATCGCATTTGCTAGTCCCAAAAGAAGAGGTATGTGAACAATTTGTTGATGTCTTGGAAATAAAATCTTCTTTATTTGATGAAGCCATCACTTCTCACTAAGAACATAGAATGATACAAACGCTCGCCCTCCCAATGAAAATATTATAACTTGCAGAATGAACTATTCTAATCCAGGTGGATATCAGTGGCCACCCACTTTTTCCAACTGGCTCAAAACAGTTTTCTGGCAATTTACTATTTTTAGCAGTTTTAACTTTCGGGGCTATTTTGAGGGCCTAAATGAAGATTTTTCGAGATCAAGCTTTTCAATGATAGCCAATTACATGGTTGATCCCCCAAAATGAATCTCCTTGACGATACCTTTCCAACGAGCTATCATATGCCTAAAACGAATATAGTATGCAAAAGTTACGACCTCGAGAAGTTGATGTACTAATTTACCCAAATGGGGCCCACATGACTTTTGGTGCTTCATCTCCTAGGGTTAGGTTTTTGGATGTCTAGGATTTTTGGCATTCCTGTTTATTGTAAAAAGGCCTTTAGAGCCTCATTGTAATCATCTTCTCGCGAATGCGAGTAGCCGTCACATCTCTTCTCAGAGATAAGCTGCCGCCATTCTAGCGAGTCTTTCACTCTGTATTTTTACAGTCTCTGTACATTTCTTTCATTAATAGAAATCTTGTATTACTGTATATCTGTGTTTATGGTTGCATCTCTGATACATTTCTATTATATTATTTTTCTTTATTATATCTCCGCTCTCATTTCGTGCCCAAAATAATCCAGATCAGTGGTATTAGAGTAGGCTTCTCTTGATCATTTTCTTCAGTGCATGTCCCCAATGAGGTCCGAGTATAGAAAGTTGGGTCTCGAGCTTGTCTCTCTTGAAGACAATCACTCTCACACACCCAAGAAACCCTCAATGGCAGAAGAAAAGAAAATTGACGGAGCAGATGATCCTATCAATCTGTTGCTTGAGCAAGCTCTCATGTGACAGAGGGACGAAATGATGGAGAATTTTGCCCACATCCTTCAACGTCTGTCGATAGCAACAGGTGCATCTTCATCAAGAGGCCACTTTGGAAGCACCTCACCTTTCAAGGTACAAGTTAATTTTGATATTCCTGTATTTGAAGGACAGATAGATGTAGAAGCCCTAGAAAAATGGTTAAATCTGCTAGAAGGTTATTTCTCTGTTCACAAGTTTTCCGACAGAGAAAAGATCACCTTTGCACTCCTTAAATATCTCCCCCATGTAAAACAATGGTGGGAAACTTACTTGGAGCAAAGTTCCACAGAGGAGTCTGGAATATATGGGGCCGAGCCCACTTGGGATTTTTTTGTGGATGCGGTAAAGGAACAATATTACCCTGTTGGCAACTATGAGGACCAGTACATGAGATGGACCACACTACGGAAAGAGAGGGGCCAAGCCGTTCCAGANGGGAGTTCAGGTCTGCAAATCCGAAACAACCAAAGTATGACAAAGACAGCCCTAGCAAACAGTCTTCCGAAAACCAGTCCAAGCCACAGGAAAAGAAGGGTCACGGGAAGACAAAGAAGGACACCGGAAAATGATGTGATTTCCACAAAATCCCCTGGCACAACACCGATGAATGTCGCTCAAAACAGTCATTGGTGGCCGAGATCAAAGACAAGGAGTCAAACCCTGATTCAGAATCTGATTCTGGAAATACTGGTAAGGACAGATCATTGACGCAGACCCCACTGCTATTGTCGTGACCACAACAATTCAATCAGAAGAACCGACAGATCCTGAAGAGGGGGAGCGCCTTTTTCATTCACAGATGTGTGTGAAGGGGACCCTACTGCATTTTATTGTTGATAGCGGAATCCATAAGAACCTCATTTCAGCAGAGGTCATCAAACAGTTGGGATTGTCGACAACACCACACCCGCAGCCATACAACATCGGGTGGCTTCGCCAAGGACGAGATCTCTGTATCAGCCAACAGTGCAAATTGTCGTACGACATCCAACCCTTCAAGGATGAGGTATTATGTGATGTTGCCCCACTGGATGTCTGTGATGTCCTCTTGGGCCAACCATATATGTGGAGACGCCATGTTGTTTATGAGTCTCAACCTCGTAGTGTCATTGTTACTTTGGGGGGTCATCTCTACAGAATACCAGAGGTAGTTCCAACTATTGTTTCACCTAAAAAGTGTTTCAAGGTAGTATCTCATACTGCAAAACTCAGCTTCTTCACAATCTTTTCAAAAGGGGAACAGAAGGACATTGCAACCACTACAGCCTCGCCCCAAGCACCTTCTATCCAACAGAAGCAGGTCGACAAGGTTGCAGCAAAGTGAAAAGATTCCTTCTGCACACTGTCCTCTCATGTATCTCTACTTGTTGAACGACCTCAGTCTCAACAGGTTCGTGACAAACTTCCACAAACTGAGCAACGCGACGTCCCTAGCAAGGCAAACAACTCACCAAGATTCAGATTCAGCAAACTCTTTTTCCTCTCCCCCGGGCACTCAATGCAATGGAGACCATTGATTCCTAAGGAGAGAGGATTGAACCAGGTGGATATCGGTGGCCACCCACCTTTTCCAACTGGCTCAAAACAGTTTTCTGGCAATTTTGGAAATTTACTATTTTTAGTAGTTTTAACTTTCGGGGCTATTTTGAGGGCCTAAATGAAGGTGTTTCGAGATCGAGCTTCTCAATGATAGCTGAAGGCATGATTGATCCCCAAAAATGAATCTCCTCGACGATACCTTTCCAACAAGCTATCATACACCTAAAACGAAGATCGTATGCAAAAGTTACGACCCTGGGAAATTGTTGTACTAACTTACCCAAACGGGGCCCACATGACTTTTGACGCTTCATCTCCTAGGGTTAGGTTTTTAGATGTCTAGGATTTTTGGCATTCATGTTTATTGTAAAAAGGCCTTTAAAGCCTCATTGAAATCATCTTCTTGCGAATGCCAGTAGCCGTCACATCTCTTCTCAGAGATAAGCTGCCACCATTCTAGCGAGTCTTTGACTCTGTATTTTTACAGTCTCTGTACATTTCTTTCATTAATAGAAATCGTGTATTACTGTACATCTGTGTTTATGGTTGCATCTCTGATACATTTATGTTATATTATTGAATATCTGTGATATCTCTGTGCATTTCTTTATTATATCTCCGCTCTCATTTCGTGCTGAAAATAATCCGGATCATATTCCCTCCAAAATTTCCCCCAAAAATATTCCCTCCAAAATTCCCCCCTAAATTTTTTTCCTCAAAAATCCCCCCCCCATTTTCCCTCTAATATTTTCCCTTTAAAATTAAAAACAACTTTTACTCAATTAATTCGTTATTTATTTGTTAAATACAATATTTTTTTTATGTTTGGTTATTTATCCCACATTCATTAAACTTAGCGATGATCCATATACTATTAGGTATATATATATATACACAATCTTCTTGTTTTTTTATTTATCCCACATTCGTTACACTTAACAATAATTTGTATAATCTTTGTTATATATACACAGTCTTGTTTTGTCTTTTTACATTGCGTTAAATATTGGGCAACATTCGTTAAATAGTTTGGAGTAATCTACAAGGGATAAACATTGAGAAGACATTCGAGGAGAATCTAGCGTTTCAAAGGTTAGTTTTTTTTTAATTCTTACCATTTACCAAATTTTTTTTTATAAGATCATCTTTGAATTACATGAAATTTTTTCATCCCAAAATTGTAAAAAACCCTAATTTTTTTTTAGATTTTTTCTAACTTTTTCTAAAAAAAACACAACTTTTAAAGAAAATTTAGACCTTTTTCAAAGAAATTTTAACAAAATTCTCAGGATTTTAAGAAGAAAAAAAGAAAGAAAAACACAAATTTTGGTATACTTTTATAATTTTTTTACAATTTTATTGTTTTTTAATAACTGTTTTATAGTTTTGGCCCATGGCGGTTAATGGGCGTGATGCCCCAGCATGTGAGTCCATGACTTGGCCTACCAGAGCGCTCAGGGTTATCCCTGGCATAGCCCCAGCCCCCCCGTAGTGTTGGCGGGCATAAGTGACACACCGTCAATTGGAAGGATAGATCCGGACTGGGGCTGTCTAATTAACCCAAGCCGTTTGGTATGATCTATCTTGACGAGTTTAATGGCTCCATTAGCCAACTAAGGTCCTAAAACAAAGAAAATAAATAAAATATTCTAAAGCTATAACTACGATACTATGTACATGAATTTAATTATTTACAAGTGTTAAAACATAAACATAAATATGAACAAGGTATTTACAAATTGCAAGTTTTGGTGGATGTCTTGCGAAATCAATGTTTTTGCAATTGTTAATGAAGTAGATAAAGAAAGCACATATTTTTATATTTTCTGTTTAATAGTCTAAAATTTAAGAACTCAAAAAAGATACTAATAAAACATAATCTGAAACAAGAACAAAATAATAGTCACAACCAATTTAAACTGTCTTTTTTCATTAACAAATAAGCTAATAACAGAAATAGAATACGAATAAAACTAACCTAAGATTAGTCACATAATGTGTCTATATCCCTGCGCGATTCAAACTGCCAACTATCTTGCCTATGAGGTAAACCTGTAACAGGCTTGTGCTAACATTCCTAGAATAAACTCAAGGTACTTTTGGAGCAATGATACAAGAGTAGAGAAATAAACATATAGATCCAGTGACCTTGTAATGATGAGTGCTTATAGTAAAAGAAATTTAACATGAAGCATTCATATAACACATCAATTTAACATCAAGCCTAAATCAATGATATTAAAATGAAATAATGATCACATATACAATATATGAACAACAAATTATAGACATAATTTAAAGTGTTGAATAAAATGAAACATTATATGCTAATAAGACTAAAGTTGTATAACATATTAATATTCCATAATATAAAAGACAAAACGTAATGGAATAGTGTCACGCTGTTCTAAAGCCGAGATGTGAACAACTTGTCCATACAGTCTTGGGAATTACATGTCCATAATGCGTTCGAATCAAAAGTGTTTTTCACCACAAGAGTGAACAATATTTAAAGTAATCCAGGACCCAAATACTCATATCACATAGGATAGAGTTGAATCTCTCAAAATCAAGTAATATTAAAAAAATAGTAAATTGGAAACCACTCATATAAGAGTTGGTTTGTTCAAAATTGAATCAAAGTTTTATAAAACATAAAGAAGGAGAAACTACTGATCATTTAAGCGTATAATTGAAAGTATTTACTCCAAGCAATCAACAACACAATCTCCCATTTCCTGAGAATAGCAAAACCAATTTGATAAATTAGAAAAACAATTACTAATAACTAATTATTATTAAAAAGGGACTTGGCTACAGAATCGTAGATTCTGTAGCCAGTCTTAATTTTAGTAAATGAAATCAAAATTCAAATCTACTTATTTCGACTTAGATAACATAAATGAATGAAATGAAAATAAAATTCTTTTACCATTAAAAATTAGCCAAAGAGGGATCAGACAGTTCAGAGTTTATAATTGCCTTGACACTGGTTGTATTCTTAATGACTATGTTTCTAGACCTCTTGATTCGTTTATTCTTCCTCTCTGTATGTGCCTTGAGATCAAGGTTTTCTTGCTTCAACAGATCATTCTGAGCAGTCAAGGTTCTAATTCAGGCCTGTAAGAGAGGAACATCGGTATAGTAACGCTCTACCCAATTGAGACATCTATCACAGTGTACGGGGGATATGGCAGATCGACGAAAGACACAATCGACCAGGGGTGTTTGAGTCTTACCTTCTGTTTGTTTCATATCGTGCCCAATACCCGAAAATATTTCTTTACCTTTAAGAAATGGAGGTAAATTGGTCATGAAATCATATGGTTCAACATGGGTGATAACCTCCCTCTTGGAACATTGACCTTCTGTATCTTCTTGAGCTAAGAAATCATCTACCTCAAGATCTGAACCCTCATCGATCTCGATCGGATTGATCGAGCTCAGATGAGTATCCTTTTTGTTACTTAGTTTTCTAGAGATTAGGCGACCGTCCTTCTTATTCTTGAAACCCAAATCCATGCACTGTTGTTTCCTTCCTGTACATAGTTTCTTGTCATCAGATTTAACATTAACGTTCAAACTAGCATCATTTACAGGCACATGAGGATAATTTCCCTTCAATTCAACAGTCATTTGTTCTGGAGATCTAGCAGGTGAAAACCTACACGGTGATCCTTTATATAAAGGGGTTTTATCAATGAAATCTGGTTCATTAATTGAATTAACGAATTGGCTTTCAACCACTGGCTTGTTTGAGTTAGGGTTTGCATTTAAAAGAGGATTGGATGTAGGGTTAGCCTGGGCGAAGCCATTTCTCATCAGAAAGGTCTCCCAACTATCACCTATGTTCGACAGATGATACACCAACAAAATTTTAACAAGTCCATGGTGGAACAAGCTCGAATTGATACCCTGTCGCTTGTAATGCTTGGACATCTTGTAGAGACTCATCAGTAGGTAAAAGGGCATATCTAACTAAAAAATTATGAAATTCATAAGAAAACATATATGGTATAGAAAAACCATACCATATCAACCTTCGCACGTAACAAATTGCTTCAGAATTAACAACAAACTATGCCATCTAGGTTTTAACAGAGCGATAGGAATACCTTTTATGCAGCAAGTGGTTTTACGGGAGGTCATAAACAAACTCCACAGGACCTCTTCTATTTTGGCATTTTTAAACCACCTCTCGCCCTTTGATGGGAGCCCTTTTGCTTTTCTCATGAACTCCTCTGTCAATTCTAATTGTATGTCTCCAATCTTGGCTTTGAAATTGTCAAAGGTTTGTGCGAAAGCCCTTGCAACCTGGAGATTATAACCCTCATTTTTTTTGAGGAAAATATCCCAACCATGATCCTTTAGATCATCAATAGCGTCATCATGGGATAGTAAGGCCTGAAATCCATTTGGATCTATACGAACGGTGGGTGCCATGACCACTGTAACAAGGATGCAACAGAAATCACTCGGAATAGTTTTAGATCCCCAACGTGCGAGCAACAGAAATACGCTTGAATGGAGAGTGGAAGTATGAAAATAGCAGAGCCTGGGGGTTATCATAACTCGGATGAGAGAAATGGTGAGAACAAAAACTAGTGAATTCATTGAATCCCTTACCATCTCTCGCTATGAGTGCCGAAGCCTACAAAGTACAAAACCCTATGTAGATAATGAATAGTTTCATTAATGTTTCGAGCCAACAAGGTAAGGCGAAAATGCAAGTACAATAGGTTCATACTCATTGGCATGAATGCTGATACGACCACTAAACTCATGAGAAGAGTATTAACATTTTAACCAAGGTTCTTCATGCATCAAAGCAATTCGACAATGAACCATATTAAAACAAAAATTCGATAATGGATTAATCAAACATTTGATAAGATTTGAATTTTAATTACATATGGGTGGCTTTTAAAAAGATATTGCCAAGGCACAAAATTATTAAACCAAGCCAAGTTTTATGTTTAATTCATGCTTACAGTCATGAATTAAAAATAAAACAAACGAAAATGCTAACAATAAAGATTAATAAGGTAAGCTTTAATAAATCATTTCGAAACTCAGAAAAATGTTTACAAATTTGAGGTGATGGTAGCTACAGAAAGTGTAATTTCTTTCGAAAGTGTTAAATATAAAAAAATTATGTGTGGCTGCCAACATGTAGCTAGATCATGGGATCGTGACTTGGTTGTGGGGGGGCTGGGGCGATGCTCGACATCGCCCCAACTCTTGCGACCAACCCATGGGACCGTGACTTGGTCGTGGGGGCTGGGGAAATGCCCGACAGTGCCCCAGGCCCCCCGCGACCAATCACGGTCCCACGATATTGTGACTTGGTCGCGGGGGGTTGGGGCGATGCTCGACATGACCATGACCCCCGTAGGCCAAGCCTTGGGCCCGACATTGACCTAGTAACCTCATGGGTCAAATAATTTTTTAATTTTTTTTTTAGTTTAATTCTTATGGTCTATGATTATTTATTATAATGTAAACATCTCCCATCATTATTATAAATATCTAATTAAAAAAAAAAAAATCATATAGGAAAAATGGTAGGAAAGAAAATATTTGTGAATTTATTTGGATCACGACCTTCAATAATCACATCCAAAATTGCGTCTGGGACCTCCATGAATGCTAGGCAACAAATTGATAGCACATTTGTTCAAGGTCCAACCCTTGAGCTGTCAAGGGAAATGAAGAATGTTAGAGAGTGAAAATCTGTGAAAGGTGAAAACAAACTGGAATAATCTTGGTTTGTTAAAGACAAACAAGGAAACAATGGAGAACATTTATATTTGTATTGTGTCGAGTTTGAACATGTGCAAGACAATTATCGACCACTTGGCTTGTTACGAGATATATGTTTAATGCTAGATGATTTCTTGTATGCTTTCATGTGTCTCTATGTGTACTTGTATATGATGCTATAATATATGTTTCTATGTGTAAGGATCTACCAGTAACTTCTCATACTTTCCCCTAGATTACAACATCGGTTCCGTTGCTAGTAGTTTTGAACTCGGGCATGCATAAAAAAAAGGCACATGCATAAATAAAAATACACATAGATGCTAACTGTGGAAGACATACACGAATGGTGGGAGTGAAAATTACCAATTACATTAAAAACTACGCAAGAAGAATCAAATGACACTAGCTGAAGCACGTATCTAGTTCTTTTCAGAGAGAGATGAACGATTCCTGGAGGCCACTCCAGAAGCATTATATGAATATCTCAATCAATCTAATGCGCAAAATCACTCCCGATGAATAATTGATGCACAAAATCATAAATGAAAGAAGAAAAAACTTGAACGAGTGGTTTGAAAATATTATGTGGGATTACATTTAAGAAAAAGCGATTGAAGATATAGAGTCGGTCGAAACCATCAAAAACAAATTCTACACAGAATTGCATGATGTTCTCCTTTGCATTGTCCTATCCTTGCTTCATAAGTTCCTTTTAGACAAGGGAGTCAAGGACATTGTCGACTATTGACCCCTTCTAAAAAATCTCCTCTGAATTCCCATTGGCAAGAAAAGCAAGAAGAGTGGGAAGAATTTTTGGAAGCTAACTGCAAAGACACAAGAGAAGCTTGGGATTAATTAATGAAGAATGAAATAAGATAGAATGAGTAACACCAACAATCACGAGTAAGTCGGGCCAAAAATGGGGGGTTGGAAAATCCATGAGATGATATAATTCAAGTCAAGCACACCCAAATTGAAAATGTTTGAAGTCGGGAGGAAGATAACTGAATCAAGTGAGAAGTCTACACGTTGAACGTAGACCCATAAACCTTCAATATATATCCAAGAATTGGAGTGGGACAAGAGGAAAAAGTGGTGAGAAGAGTTACGAAACGAAAAGGATCCCATAAATTCACATAGGAAACCTATGCAAGAACAATAGATCGTTGGATTATTCTGTGAGAGTGCCCCAACGAATCTTGGGAGGAGTAAAATCTTGCAAATGAGTATGGTAGCTAGTGGCGCCCAACAAGCAGTTGCTCAAGTCGATATGGAGTTCGACGATTTAGGATCCCCAATTTGACCTTCTCCCAAAAGAATCCTTATTTCGTGCATTGCATACTTCCTCTATTAGATACTTCATGTGGACACTCAATCCCCAAAGGTGTGGTGCCAAACTGATAATGACAGTCAAATAAGGGACACATTGCTAATTGAAGTGCAAGAAATCATCCAAAATCGACTAGAGGACATACTCCTCCATATAAGAGATCTCACAGATTATTCCCCTCTGTCGAATCTACTACTTAAATATTCTAACTCAACAGATAACGAAAATGAATCACGAAAACCCAGAGAGGAAGATTCATAGAATATATAGACAAAGGCTGTCAGACATATGATCTAATCCCAAGCAAAGAACAAACAAAATTAACAATCAAATACACCCTGCTTGAAGAGCAGCAACAAATTGTATTGGTCAAATCGAATACTTAGACTTCGACTCCAGGAAGAAAAACCACATCGACCTCCCACTTGATTTCAAACCAAAATGCAATAGTTCCGGCCTAAAAAAACTACAAGAAAATGACAGCGAGCCTCAATCATACCCACTTCTATGACATTGGTTCATTTGCAAGAAATTCTGGGATGCAGCTGATATAACTGACGAGGATAAACAAATGGCACAATTCAGCGCTGCACATCCATAGCCCTTACCTAGTTCATGAATTTCACAGATTGTCAGCAACACTCGAAGGTAGAAATAAAGAAAAACTTCCTCACATTTTTCAAAACACAAGATATAAGCCACTTGGCCGCACAAAAAATGAAAGAAAGCAAACAGAGTCCGGGTGAAACCGTTCGTGAATATGATAAAAGATTCAAATATATTTTAAGTCAAATTCCTTATGTAATTGAAGAAAAAATTCTTTTAGAATGGTATGTGGTAGGCATGTTACAAAAAATCAGAGCACCATTACGTATGTATGAAATTTAGTCGTGTGAAGATGCACTAAAAAAATCCCAATGCATAGAAACGAATAATGAAGGAACATTGACATCATCAATAATCGATAAAATATTGGAAGAAAAACTCACAAAACTGCAACAGTCAATTGAAAATATATCATTCTCACTAAATGAACTTTGGTGCACAATCTTCTCTAGTGAAGGAAATACAAAAGACTACTGTAAATTCAGTGATGCATTGGATCTAGTGGTCCGAGGAATTCAAATTGAAACATCCTGCGACATCTGTGAAGACATAACAAATCATGTGACAAGAGATTTTTTACATAACTTAAGGAGCGCTCGACCAAAATGGTGCCACATCATGAGGAAAATAATCATTCAATGTAAGAATGTTGGTTAAACAAGAAAAATAGAAAAAACGTCCATTTAGTATACCTTACACAGACGGTCGGCCAGAACGTCGACCAAGGAAATGGAAATGACTACAGAGGTCGAGGTAGTGGGGATTATCAAGGCTGAGGTAGAGGAGGAAGAGGAGAATTCGATCAAGGACGCAGTCGAGGTCGTTACTACTACTTCAACTGTTGGAAGGACGACCACATAACTCCCGACTGCCCAATAAAAGGCATAACTGATCTCAAGTTCTGCAACATATGTGGAGTGGGATATCACTCCCTCGAAGACTATCCAATTGTATTAAATAAAGTAATTATTAAGTGAAACACGAACCTCTTACATATAGTGCCCAAGCAAAACATCTTAAATTCAAAAAATCTCCATGTAGTAACACGATCAAAAGTGGGTGAAGACATCTATCCAGACTCACCAAGTCAAAAAGAGGGAGGTCGAAACACATATATCGACCCAGATCACGAAGAAATAAAATGTCGGAAGTAATGAAGTTCTTCAAAAACATTGACCAATACAAAGTAAATGGAAACAAGAGCGAACATGGAAATATTCTAGACGTTGCACTAGATGAATTTCTCCAATTACTAAAATAAAAATAGTCGGTTGGTCACCTGATTGACTTGCTAAGCATCTTAAGAGAATACTAAGAAGATCAAAGACCAGTCAAAAGTCTTTGACAGTTGTCTCAGGAAATAAATACAAATGACTTCGAAGCACTAGTCAACCTGGAAATTGATGGCCATATGATCAAACAAGTCATAGTCAACTTTGGATCCCAAGTAAATATCCTCC
>JASDQU010754338.1:0-22742 GCA_032191745.1 Picea mariana | reverse complement strand
ATTTATAATCTCGTTGATAAGAGGAATATCAAACTCACTAGAAAAATGATTACCATCCTCACCAATGTCATTGGATCTTCCATGAACATATTCACTTGAAGGAAAATCATCATCACCCTCAAGGCTATCAATGCCATAAAACTCTTCTCTAACAAGAATGTCTTCATCATCATCATCAACATCATCATCATCAACATCATCATCAATGCTTCTAAAATCGGAAAAACATCATCATCACCATTGGTGCCTTTAAATTGCCCACCTGGAAAAAATTGTCCACAATCAACATAATCATCTTTACTACTTTTAAAATCCCCACTTGAGGGAAATTCTTCATCGTTGTCATTAGTGCCTTGAAAATCCTCACTTCGAGGAAAATTTCCATCATGGTCATCAATACCTTGAAAATCCTCACTTGGAGGAAAATCATCATCAACATTGTTTCCTTTAAATTTCCCACTCGAGAAAGAGTGTCCACCATTGGCATAATCATCTTCATTGCTTTTAAAATCCCCACCCAAGGGAAATTATTCATCATCCTCCTTAGTGCCTTGAAAATATTCACTTGGAGGAAAATCTTCATCAATACCTTGAAAATCTTCACTTGGAGGAAAATCATCATCATCAACATTACTGCCTTTAAATTCCCCACTCAGGAAAGAGTGTCCACCATTGACATAATCATCTTCATTACTTTTAAAATCCTCACTTGAGGGAAATTCTTCATCATCCTCATTAGTGCGTTGCAAATCCTCACTTGGAGGAAAATCTTCATTATCCTTATCAATACCTTCAAAATCCTCACTTGGAGGAAAATCATCATCACCAACATTGTTGCCTTTAAATTCCCCACTCGAGAAAGAGTGTCCACCATTGGAATAATCATCTTCACTTATTTTGAAATCCTCACTTGAGGGAAATTATTCATCATCCTCATTAGTGCCTTGAAAATCCTCACTTGGAGGAAAATCTTCATCATCCTCATAAGTACCTTCAAAATCCTCACTTGGAGGAAAATCATCATCACCAACATTGATGTCTTTAAATTCCCCACTCAGAAATAATATCCACCATTGACATAATCATCTTCACTAATTTTAAAATCCCCACTCGAGGGAAATTCTTTATCATCCTTATTAGTGACTTGAAAATCCTCACTTGGAGGAAAATCTTCATCAATACCTTGAAAATCCTCACTTGGAGGAAAATTATCATCCTAATCATTTAAACCGTGATCAAAGTCTCCATTTCGACCTACATTTTGATTATTTTCAATATTATTAAATTGCTAAAAAAATGATCACCATCATATTCCCCCTCTTTATCGTTGGTGCCTTCAAAGTCCTTTGATTTAAGACTTTCCCGATGAACATGTTGAATAAAATTGCTTGCACTATGATCAAACTTCTGACTAGGTGAAAAATATGATGCCTCATTTACATTACAAGTATTCCCATCGCATTTGCTAGTCCCAAAAGAAGAGGTATGTGAACAATTTTTTGATGTCTCATAAATAAAATCTTCATTATTTGACGAAGCTATCACTTCTCACTAAGAACATAGAATGATACAAACGCTCGCCCTCCCAATGAAAATATTATAACTTGCAGAATGAACTATTCTGATCCAGGTGGATATTGGTGGCCACCCACTTTTTCCAACTGGCTCAAAACAGTTTTCTGGCAATTTACTATTTTTAGCAGTTTTAACTTCTGAGGCTATTTTGAGGGCCTAAATGAAGATTTTTCGAGATCGAGATTCTCAATGATATCCAAAGACATGGTTGAGCCCCCAAAATGAATCTCCTTGACGATACCTTTCCAACGAGCTATCATACGCCTAAAATGAAGATAGTATGCAAAAGTTACGACCCCGAGAAGTTGATGTACTGACTTACCCAAACGGGGCCCACATGACTTTTGGTGCTTGATCTCCTAGGGTTAGGTTTTTGGATGTCTAGAATTTTTGGCATTCCCGTTTATTGTAAAAAGGCCTTTAGAGCCTCAGTGTAATCATCTTCTCGCAAATGCGAGTAGCCGTCACATCTCTTCTCAGAGATAAGCTGCCACCATTCTAGCGAGTCTTTCACTCTGTATTTTTACAGTGTCTGTACATTTCTTTCATTAATAGAAATCATATATTACTATATATCTGTGTTTATGGTTGCATCTCTGATACATTTCTATTATATTATTGAATATATGCGATATCTCTGTGCATTTCTTTATTATATCTCCGCTCTCATTTCATGCCGAAAATAATCCGGATCAGTGGTATCAGAGCAGGCTGCTCTTGATCATTTTCTTCAGTGCATGTCCCCGACGAGGTTCGAGTATAGAAAGTTGGGTCTCGAGCTTGTCTCTCTTGAAGACAATCGCTCTCACACACCCAAGAAACCCTCAATGGTGGAAGAAAAGAAAAATGACGGAGCAGACGATCCTATCAATCTGTTGCTTGAGCAAGCTCTCACGTGACAGAGGGAGGAAATGATGGAGAATTTTGCCCACATCCTTCAATGCCTGTCGATAGCATCAAGTGCATCTTCATCAAGAGGCCACTTTGGTACAAGTTAATTTTCATATAAGGTGCACCTCGCCTTTCAAGGTACAAGTTAATTTTGATATTCCTGTATTTGAAGGACAGATAGATATAGAAGCCCTAGAAAAATGGTTAAATCTGCTAGAAGGTTATTTCTCTTTTCACAAGTTTTCTGATAGAGAAAAGATCACCTTTGCATTCCTTAAATCTCTCCCCCATGTAAAACAATGGTGGGAAACTTACTTGGAGCAAAGTTCCACAGAGGAGTATGGAATATATGGGGCCGAGCCCACTTGGAATTTTTTTGTGGATGCGGTAAAGGAACAATATTAACCTGTTGGCAACTATGTGGACCGGTACATGAGATGGACCACACTGCAGAAAGAGAGGGGCCAAGCCGTTCCAGAGTTCACTAATACCTTCCATACCTTGCGCACTAAGCTAGGTATCAAAGACTCCGAATGACATCTGGTTCTGAAATACCGTGGGGCTCTACACAGATACATCCAAACTGAAATGGATTTTTTGGACATCTCATCACTCGGTGCTACTTATCAATGTGCTGTTAAAATCGAGCAGAAATTTAAGCACTAGAACAAACGGGAGTTTAGGTCTGCAAATCCGAAACAACCAAAGTATGACAAAGACAACCCTAGCAAACAGTCTCTCGAAAACTAGTCCAAGCCACAGGAAAAGAAGGGTCACGGGAAGACAAAGAAGGACACCAGAAAATGGTGTGATTTCCACAAAATCCCCTAGCACAACACCGATGAATGTCGCTCAAAACAGTCATTAGTGGCTGAGATCAAAGACAAGGAGTCGAACCCTGATTCAGAATCTGATTCTAGAAATACTCGTAAAGGACAGATCATTGACGTAGACCCCACTGCTATTGTCATGACCGCAACAATTCAACCATAAGAACCAACAGATCCTAAAGAGGGGGAGCGCCTTTTTCATTCACAGATGTGTGTGAAGGGGACCCTGCTGCATTTTATTGTTGATAGCGGAATCCATAAGAACCTCATCTCAGCAGAGGTCATCAAACAGTTGGGATTGTCGACAACACCACACCTGCAGCCATACAACATCGGGTGGCTTCGCCAAGGATGAGATCTCTATATCAACCAACAGTGCAAATTGTCATACGACATTCAACCCTTCAAGGATGAGGTATTATGTGATGTTGTCCCACTGGATGTCTGTGATGTCCTCTTGGGCCAACCATATATGCGGAGACGCCATGTTGTTTATGAGTCTCAACCTCGTAGTGTCATTGTTACTTTGGGGGGTCATCTCTACAGAATACCAGAGGTAGTTCCAACTATTGTTTCACCTAAAAAGTGTTGCAATGTAGTATCTCATACTGCAAAATTTAGCTTCTTCACAATCTTTTCAAAAGGAGAACAGAAGGACATTGCAACCACTATAGCCTCGCCCCAAGCACCTTCTATTCAACAGAAGCAGGTTGACAAGGTTGCAACAAAGTGAAAAGATTCCTTTTTCACACTGTCCTCTCATGTATCTCTACTTGTTGAATGACCTCAGCCTCAACAGGTTTGTGACAAACTTCCACAAACTGAGCAGCGTGACGTCTCCAGCAAGGCAAACAACTCACCAAGATTCAGATTCAACAAACTCTTTTTCCTCTCCCCCAGGCACTCAATGCAATGGAGACCATTGATTCCTAAGGAGAGAGGATTGATCCAGGTGGATATCGGTGGCCACCCACCTTTTCCAATTGGCCCAAAACAGTTTTCTGGCAATTTTGAAAATTTACTATTTTTAGTAGTTTTAACTTTCGGGGCTATTTTGAGGGCCTAAATGAAGGTGTTTTGAGATCGAGCTTCTCAATGATAGCCAAAGGCATGATTGAGCCCCAAAAATGAATCTCCTCGACAATACCTTTCCAACAGGCTAACATACGCCTAAAATGAATATCGTATGCAAAAGTTATGACCCTGGGAAATTGATGTACTAACTTACCCAAACAGGGCCCACATGACTTTTGATGCTTCATCTCCTAGGGTTAGGTTTTTGGGTGTCTAGGATTTTTTGCATTCATGTTTATTGTAAAAAGGCCTTTAAAGCCTCATTGAAATCATCTTCTTGCGAATGCCAGTAGCCGTCACATCTCTTCTCAGAGATAAGCTGCCACCATTCTAGCGAGTCTTTCACTCTGTANATTTTTCCTCCAAAATCCCCCCCCCATTTTCCCTCTAATATTTTCCTTTAAAATTAAAAACAACTTTTACTCAATTAATTCGTTATTTATTTGTTAAATACAATATTTTTTTATGTTTGTTTATTTATCCCACATTCATTAAACTTAGCGACGATCCATATACTATTAGGTATATATATATATACACAATCTTCTTCTTTTTTTATTTATCCCACATTCGTTACACTTAACAATAATTTGTATAATCTTTGTTATATATACACAGTCTTGTTTTGTCTTTTTACATTGCGTTAAATATTGGGCAACATTCGTTAAATAGTTTGGAGTAATATACAAGGGATAAACATTGAGAAGACATTCGAGGAGAATCTAGCGTTTCAAAGGTTAGTTTTTTTAAAATTCTTACCATTTACCAATTTTTTTTTTTTAAGATCATCTTTAAATTACATGAAATTTTTTCATCCAAAAATTGTAAAAAGCCTAATTTTTTTTTAGATTTTTTCTAACTTTTTCTAAAAAAAACAACTTTTTAAGAAAATTTAGACCTTTTTCAAAGAAATTTTAACAAAATTCTTAGGATTTTAAGAAGAAAAAAAGAAAGAAAAACACAAATTTTGGTGTACTTTTATAATTTTTTTACAATTTTATTGTTTTTTAATAATTGTTTTATAGTTTTGGCCCATGGTGGTTAATGGGCATAATGCCCCTCCATGTGAGTCCATGACCTGGCCTACCAGAGCGCTCAGGGTGATCCCTGGCATAGCCCCAACCCCCCCGTAGTGTTGACAGGCGTAAGTGACACACCGTCAACTGGAAGGATAGATCTGGACCGGGGTTGTCTAATTAACCCAAGCCGTTTGGTATGATCTATCCTGACAAGTTTAATGGCTTCGTTAGCCAACTAAGGTCCTAAAACAAAGAAAATAAATAAAATATTCTAAAGCTATAACTACGATACTATGTACATGAATTTAATTATTTACAAGTGTTAAAATATAAACATAAATATGAACAAGATATTTACAAATTGCAAGTTTTGGTGGATGTCTTGCGAAATCAATGTTTTTGCAATTGTTAATGAAGTAGATAAAGAAAGCACATATTTTAGTATTTTCTGTTTAATAGTCTAAAATCTAAGAACTCAAAAAATATACTAATAAAACATAATCTGAAACAAGAACAAAATAATAGTCACAACCAATTTAAACTGTCTTATTTCATTAATAAATAAGCTAATAACATAAATAGAATACGAATAAAACTAACCTAAGATTAGTCACATAATGTGTCTATATCCCTGCGCGATTCAAACTTCCAACTATCTTGCCTATGAGGTAAACCTGTAACAGGCTTGTGCTAACATTCCTAGAATAAACTCAAGGTACTTTTGGAGCAATGATATAAGAGCAGAGAAATAAACATATAGATCCAGTGACCTTGTAATGATGAGTGCTTATAGTAAAAGAAATTTAACATGAAGCATTCATATAACACATCAATTTAACATCAAGCCTAAATCAATGATATTAAAATGAAATAACGATCACGTATACAATATATGAACAACAAATTATAGACATAATTTAAAGTGTTGAATAAAATGAAACATTATATGCTAATAAGACTAAAGCTGTATAACATATTAATATTCCATAATATAAAAGACAAAATGTAATGGAATAGTGTCACGTTGGTCTAAAGCCGAGATGTGAACAACTTGTCCATACAGTGTTGGGAATTACATGTCCATAATGCGTTCAAATCAAAAGTGTTTTTCACCACAAGAGTGAACAATATTTAAGGTAATCCAGGACCTAAATACTCATATCACACAGGATAGAGTTGAATCTCTCAAAATCAAGTAATATTAAAAAAATAGTAAATTGGAAACCACTCATATAAGAGTTGGTTTGTTCAAAATTGAATCAAAGTTTTATAAAACATAAAGAAGGAGAAACTACTGATCATTTAAGCGTATAATTGAAAGTATTTACTCCAAGCAATCAACAACACAATCTCCCATTTCCTRAGAATAGCAAAACCAATTTGATAAATTAGAAAAACAATTACTAATAACTAATTATTATTAAAAAGGGACTTGGCTACAGAATCGTAGATTCTGTAGCCAGTCTTAATTTTAGTAAATGAAATCAAAATTCAAATCTACTTATTTCGACTTAGATAACATAAATGAATGAAATGAAAATAAAATTCTTTTACCATTAAAAATTAGCCAAAGAGGGATTAGACAGTTTAGAGTTTATAATTGCCTTGACACTGGTCGTATTCTTAATGACTATGTTTCCAAACCTCTTGATTCGTTTATTCTTCCTCTCTATATGTGCCTTGAGATCAAGGTTTTCTTGCTTCAACAGATCATTCTGAGCAGTCAAGGTTCTAATTTGGGCCTGTAAGAGAGGAACATCGGTATAGTAACGCTCTACCCAATTGAGACATCTATCACATTGTACTGGGGATATGGCAGATCGATGAAAGACACAATCGACTAGAGGTGTTTGAGTCTTACCTTTTGTTTGTTTCATATCGTGCCCAATACCCGAAAATCTTTCTTTACCTTCAAGAAATGGAGGTAAATTGGTCACGAAATCATATGGTTCAACATGGGTGATAACCTCCCTCTTGGAACACTGACCTTCTGTATCTTCTTGAGCTAAGAAATCATCTACCTCGGGATTTGAACCCTCATCGATCTCGATCAGATCGATCAAGCTCAGATGAGTATCCTTTCTGTTCCTTAGTTTTCTAGAGATTAGGCGACCGTTCTTCTTATTCTTGAAACCCAAATCTGTGCACTATTGTTTCCTTCCTGTACAGAGTTTCTTGTCATCAGATTTAACATTAACGTTCAAACTAGCATCGTTTACAGGCACATGAGGATCATTTCCCTTCAATTCAACAGTCACTTGTTCTGGAGATCTAGCAGGTGAAAACCTACATGGTGATCCTTTATATAAAGGGGTTTTATCAAAGAACTCTGGTTTAATTGAATTAATGAACTGGCTTTCAACCACTAGCTTGTTTGAGTTAGGGTTTGCATTTAAAAGAGGATTGGATGTAGGGTTAGCTTGGGCAAAGCCATTTCTCATCAGAAATGTCTCCCAACTGTCACCTATGCTCGATAGATGATACACCAACAAAATTTTAACAAGTCCATGGTGGAACAGGCTCGAATTGATACCCTGTCGCTTATAACGCTTGGACATCTTGTAGAGACTCATCAGTAGGTAAAAGGGCATATCTAACTCGAAACTTATGAAATTCATAAGAGAACATATATGGTATGGAAAAACCAAACCATATTGACCTTCGCACGTAACAAATTGCTTCAGAATTAACAACAAACTATGCCATCTAGGTTTTAACAGAGCGATATGAATACCTTTTATGCAACAAGTGGTTTTACGGGAGGTCATAAACAAACTCCACAGGACCTCTTCTATTCTGGCATTTTTAAACCACCTCTCTCCCTTTGATGGGAGCCCTTTTGCTTTGCTCACGAACTCCTCTGTCAATTCTAATTGCATGTCTCCAATCTTGGCTTTGAAATTGTCAAAGGTTTGTGCAAAAGCCCTTGCAACCTGGAGATTATAACCCTCAATTTTTTTGAGGAATATATCCCAACCATGATCCTTTATATCATCAATAGCATCATTATGGGATAGTAAGGCCTGACATCCATTCAGATCTATATGAACGGTGGGTGCCATGACCATTGTAACAAGGATGCAACAGAAATCACTCGGAATAGTTTTAGATCCCCAACGTGCGAGCAACAGAAACATGCTTGAATGGAGAGTGGAAGTATGAAAATAGTAGAGCCTGGGGGTTATCATAACTTGGATAAGAGAAAAGGTGAGAACAAAAAATAGTGAGTTCATTGAATCCATTACCATCTCTCGCTATGAGTGCCAAAGCCTACAAAGTACAAAACCCTATGCAGATAATGAATAGCTTCATTAATGTTTCGAGCCAACAAGGTAAGGTGAAAATGCAAGTACAACAGGTTCGTACTCATTGGCATGAATGCTGATACGACCACTAAACTCATGAGAAGAGTATTAAGATTTTAACCAAGGTTCTTCATGCATCAAAAAAATTCGACAATGAACCATATTAAAACAAAAATTCGATAATGGATTAATCAAACATTTGATAAGATTTGAATTTTAATTACATATGGGTGGCTTTTAAAAAGATATTGCCAAGGCACAAAATTATTAAACCAAGCCAAGTTTTATGTTTAATTCATGCTTACAGTCATGAATTAAAAATAAAACAAACAAAAATGCCAACAATAAAGATTAATAATGTAAGCTTTAATCAATCATTTCGAAACTCAGAAAAATGTTTACAAATTTGAGGTGATGGTAGCTACAGAAAGTGTAATTTATTTCGAACGTGTTAAATATCAAAAAATTATGTGTGGTTTCCAACATGTAGCTAGATCATGGGATCGTGACTTGGTTGTGGGGGGGCTGGGGCGATGCTCAACATCGCCCCAACCCTTGCGACCAACCCATGGGACTGTGACTTGGTTGTGGGGGCTGGGAAAATGCTCGATAGTGCCCCAGGCCCCTCGCAACCAATCACGGTCCCACGAGATTGTGACTTGGTCGCGGGGGGTTGGGGCAATGCCTGACATGACCATGACCCCCGTAGGCCAAGCCTCGGGCCCGACATTGACCTAGTAACCTCACGGGTCAAATAATTTTTTAATTTTTTTTTAAAGTTTAATTCTTATGGTCTATGATTATTTATTTATTTATTATAATGTAAACATCTCCCATCATTATTATAAATACCTAATTTAAAAAAAAAAAAAATCATATAGGAAAAATGGTAGGAAAGAAAATATTTGTGAATTTATTTGGATCACGACCTTCAATAATCACATCCAAAATTGCGACTGGGACCTCCATGAATGCTAGGCAACAAATTGATAGCACACTTGTTCAAGGTCCAACACCTGAGCTGTCAAGGGAAATGAAGAATGTTAGAGAGTGAAAATATGTGAAAGGTGAAAACAAACTAGAATAATATTGGTTTGTTAAAGACAAACAAGGAAACAATGGAGAACATTTATATTTGTATTGTGTCGAGTTTGAACATGTGCAAGACAATTATCGACTACTTGGCTTGTTACGAGATATATGTTTAATGCTAGATGATTTCTTGTATGCTTTCATGTGTCTCTATGTGTACTTGTATATGATGCTATAATATATGTTTCTATGTGTAAGGATCTACCGGTAACTTCTCGTACTTTCCCCTAGATTACAACATTGGTTCCATTGCTAGTAGTTTTGAACTCGGGCATGCATAAAAAAAAAGGCACGTGCATAAATAAAAATATACATAGATGCTAACCGTGGAAGACATACGCGAATGGTGGGAGTATAAAATTACCAATTACATTAAAAACTACGCAAGAAGAAATCGAATGACACTAGCCGAAGCACGTATCTAGTTCTTTTCAGAGACAGATGAACGATTCCTGGAGGCCACTCCAGAAGCATTATATGAATATCTCAATCAATCTAATGCGCAAAATAACTCCTGATGAACAATTGATGCACAAAATCATAAATGCAGGAAGAAAAAACTTGAACGAGTGGTTTGAAAAGATTGCGTGGGATTACATTTAAGAAAAAGCAATTGAAGATATTAGAGTCGGTCGAAACCATCAAAAACAAATTCTACATAGAATTGCATGATGTGTTCCTTTGCATTGTCCTATCCTTGCTTCATAAGTTCCTTTTAGACAAGGGAGTCGGGGACATTGTCGACTATTGACCCCTTCTGAAAAATCTCCTCTGAATTCCAATTGGCAAGAAAAGCAAGAAGAGTGGGAAGAATTTTTGGAAGCTAACTACAAAGACACAAGAGAAGCTTGGGATTAATTAATGAAGAATGAAATAAGATAGAATGAGTAACACCAACAACCACGAGTAAGTCGGGCCAACAATGGGGGGTTGGAAAATCCATGAGATGATATAATTCAAGTCAAGCACACCCAAATTGAAAATGTTTGAAGTCGGGAGGAAGATAACTGAATCAAGTGAGAAGTCTACACGTTGAACGTAGACCCATAAACCTTCAATAGATATCCAATAATTGGAGCGTGACAAGAGGAAAAAGTGGTGAGAAGAGTTACGAAATGAAAGGGATCCCATAAATTCACATAGGAAACCTATGCAAGAATGATAGATCGTTGGATTATCCTGTGAGAGCACCCCAACGAATCTTGGGAGGAGTAAAATATTGCAAATGAGTATGGTAGCTAGTGGCGCCCAACAAGCAGTTGCTCAAGTCGATATGGAGTTCAATGATTCAGGATCCCCAATTTGACCTTCTCCCAAAAGAATCCTTATCTCATGCATTGCATACTTCCTCTATTAGATACTTCATGTGGACACTCAATCCCCAAAGGTGTGGTGCCGAACTGATAATGACGGTCAAATAAGAGACACATTGCTAATTGAAGTGCAAGAAATCATCCAAAATCAACTAGAGGACATACTCCTCCATATAAGAGATCTCACAGATTATTCCCCTCTGTCGAATCTACTACTTAAATATTCTAACTCAACAGATAACGAAAATGAATCAACGGAAACCCAGAGAGGAAGATTCATAGAATATATAGACAAAGGATGTCAGACATATGATCTAATCCCAAGCAAAGAACAAACAAAATTAACAATCAAATACACCCTGCTTGAAGAGCAACAACAAATTGTATTGGTCAAATCGAATACTTAGACTTCGACTCCAGTAAGAAAAACCACATCGACCTCCCACTTGATTTCGAACCAAAATGCAATAGTTTCGGCCTAAAAAAACTACAAGAAAATGACAACGAGCCTCAATCATATCCACTTCTATGACATTGGTTCATTTGCAAGAAATTCTAGGATGCAACTGATATAATCGATGAGGATAAACAAATGGCACAATTCAACGCTGCACATCCAGAGCCCTTACCTACTTCATGAATTTCACAGATTTTCAGCAACACTCGAAGGTAGAAATAAAGCAGAACTTCCTCACATTTTTCAAAACACAAGATATAAGCCACTTGGCCGCACAAAAAATGAAAGAAACCAAACAGATTCTGGGTGAAACCGTTCGTGAATATGACAAAAGATTCAAATATATTTTAAGTCAAATTCCTTATGTAATTGAAGAAAAATTGCTTTTAGAATGGTATGTGGCAGGTATGTTACAAAAAATCAGAGCACCATTACGTATGTATGAAATTTAGTCGTGTGAAGATGCACTAAAAAAATCCCAATGCATAGAAACGAATGATGAAGGAACATTGACATCATGAATAATCAAGAAAATATTGGAAGAAAAACTCACAAAACTGCAACAGTCAATTGAAAATATATCATTCTCACTAAATGAACTTTGGTGCACAATCTTCTCTAGTGAAGGAAATACAAAAGACTACTGTAAATTCAGTGATGCATTGGATCCAATGGTCCGAAGAATTCAAATTGAAACATCCTGCGACATTTGCGAAGACATAACAAATCATATGAAAAGAGATTTCCCACATAACTTAAGGAGCGCCTAACCAAAATGGTGCCACATCATGAGGAAAATAATCATTCAATGTAAGAATGTTGGTTAAACAAGAAAAATAGAAAAAAACGTCTATTTAGTATACCTTACACAAATGGTTGGCCAGAACGTCGACCAAGGAAATGGAAATGACTACAGAGGTCGAGGTAGTGGGGGTTATCAAGGCCGAGGTAGAGGAGGAAGAGGAGAATTCGATCGAGGACGCAGTCGAGGTCATTACTACTGCTTCAACTATTGGAAGGACGACCACATAACTTTCGACTGCCCAATAAAAGGCATAACCGATCTCAAGTTCTGCAACATATGTGGAGTGGGATATCACTCCCTTGAAGACTGTCCAATTGTATTAAATAAAGTAATTATTAAGTGAAACACGAACCTCTTACATATAGTGCCCAAGCAAAACATCTTAAATTCAAAAAATCTCCATGTAGTAACATGATCAAAAGCGGGTGAAGACATCTATCCAGACTCACCAAGTCAAAAAGAGGGAGGTCGAAACACATATATCGACCCAGATCACGAAGAAATAAAATGTGGGAAGTAATGAAGTTCTTAAAAAACATTGACCAATACAAACTAAATGGAAACAAGAGTGAACATGCAAATATTCTAGACGTTGCGCTAGATGAATTTCTCCAATTACTAAGAGAAAAATAGTCGGTTGGTCGCCTAATCGACTTGATAAGCATCTTAAGAGAATACTAAGAAGATCAAAGACCAGTCAAAAGTCTTTGACAGTTGTCTCAGGAAATAAATACAAATGACTTCGAAGCACTAGTCAACCTGGAAATTGATGGCCATATGATCAAACAAGTCATAGTCAACTTTGGATCCCAAGTAAATATCCTCCCCAGAGAAAAATGGGTTCGACTCGGGAAACCCTTGCTACATCCAACAATGAATTTCTTAAAATTAGCAGATCAAAGGTTCATTGAACCAATTGGCACACTTAAAAGCGTCATAACATCCATAATGGGAATTCCAACAAAAGTCGACTTTGAAGTGATTAACCTAGTCGAAGGCATCCTTGCTTACCTTGCATTAGTCAAAAGACCACGGGATCAAAATATGAAGGCCACAATCTCCCTTGAAAGGGACATAATTAAATTAAAAGCTAGCAACACGAAAATGATAATACCATTGGACCCAAAAGAAGGGAAACCTTGGGTCGAGACATGGGACGAAGCCTATGAAACATGACGATTGTATCAAATAATGAATGAATAAAAAGACAACGTCGAGCCTAATATTGAAGGAGAAATTTTAGTAGGATCACCATTAACAATAGGAAAAAACTTGGATAAAAAACTTTATAATTGGAAAATGGAGAATTACAAAGCTCAAGCTAAGGAGTGTAGGTCAATAGAGGCAATACAAATAAAGCGATCAAAAGCATGCTTTTAAGTACAAGCAACCCCTATCGTGCGGGATAAAAAGCTAAAACAAACATCAACACTCATCCCAACTGACACATAGACGATACCCCCCCTACGTTTTAGCAAAATAAACTCCTCAATGATTCAAGTTGATGAAGTATCCAAATCAGTTGAAGAACAAGGGAGAGTACAAATTTTAGTAGAATCCTTCACAGACCAAGTAGCCCGATGGTGGGAAACACATGCACCACGACTAGAAAAATGGAATATTGCTACCTTATACTTCGTGGAAATATTTGGCGGAAATCAATTGTCAACAAATGTCGACATCATGAACTTCAAACCTGGGTTCGACCCTACCCCTCACATTCACCAATGTGAGAATGAATGGGAAAAATCAAGATACTGGGATGAAATGGTGTGGCCACACATGTTCCCCAAAACTCTGGATGATATACCACATAAGTGGTATAAAATTGAAGAATCATGTGGCCACACATTCAGTTTGAATGAAATCAAAGAAAACTTCATCAAAGACTTTGAATTCATACCCGAGGAGGCACTCTTGTAAGAGGTAGCAAAATAAATCAATTTTTTTCTTGAAAAACCAAATCCTGACGAGATTTAGAAAAGAGGAAAAGCCAAAGTTGACATGGGATCGACTTCGACTTGCAATCTGGCGTCGACACAAATTCTAGACAATGTAATAGCTTGACGAATTGACATGTAAAATATAAGTTTTCTAGGGAAAATATTTCGATGGAGGAAAAGTCATCTCGAAGTAAATAACTTTGTAAAAACAGTCTACAAATTGTCCATGGAAGAAAAAGAAAACAAGGAAGACATAGAAAAACCCGACTTCCCCATAAGCTATAATAAGGTTGTAGAGGGAGAGGACCATCTATATGAATCAAAATCACCTGAGTGGATGGACGTAGAAACAAAAACTAAGGAGTCTGACATATCAATAGATGGTCGACCAAAAATGGCCATATTGGGAGACTATTGGTCCGACAAGCAAACCACATAAATTGTCGACCTATTGAGAGAATATCATGATGTTATTGCACATGACTATAAGGACCTGAAGGGAATGGTGCAAGAGATGGGGAGACGAAAATTGACCTCATACCTAGGGCCAAGCCCATCAAAAAACGACCATACAATTTTGCACACAAATATAATCCCATAGTCCAGAAAGAGATAGAAGAAATGCTAGCTACATGCATCATATATCCTATCAACAAATTAGAATTGGCAAGTTTGATGGTTGTGCAACCTAAAAAACATGACTCCAATAAACTTGGAATATGTGTCAAATTTAGAGGGATGAAAAAGATTAAATTAAATGATCCATTCCCGACACCATTCACTGATGAAATCATCAATTAAGTTGTGGGACACGAATGCTATTCTTTTACTGATAACTTCTCAGGCTACAACCAGATACTTATCACAAAAGAAGATAAAGAGAAAACTACATTTGTTTCTAAATTTGGGTCATTTGCATACATAGTAATGAAATTTGGGCTCAAGAATTTCCCAATAGTAGTTTCTCGGATAGTGGTCAAAGCATTTAAAGAATATATTTAAAAAACAATGGCCATATGCTTTGATGATTGGACCATCTAAAACCTGTTGAATGACCATATCAAATGGTTAAGAATGATGTTGGAAAGATGTAGACAAATTCACTTATCTTTGAATATCAAAAAATGCATCTTAGCCACACCTATAAGCATTTTGCTGGGCCATATTGTATGTGAAGATGGAATCAAGGTTGACATGGCCAAGATCAAGGTTATTCTTGACCTGACACAACCAATCAACTATAAATAAATCAAAATATTCCTTGGGCATACCGGGTATTACATAAAATTTATCCGACATTACTCCAACATCACTTTCCCCATCGACGAACTATTAAAGAAAGAAGTCGAGTTCCAATGGAGCTAATAATGTAATGAATCATTTGATCTCTTAAAAATAAAATTTGTGGAAGCACATATACTAAAATTTCTAGTCTTAGCCCATCCATATGACGACATAATTGATCACCCAAATGCATATGCTAGTCGAAAATTGAATAAAGCTGAAAGAAACTATTCAACAATAGAATGAGAGGCTCTAGCCATGATTTTCTCCCTTAAAAAATTCTAACACTATTTATTGGAAAATCCATTTATATTCTCCACGGACCATCAAACACTCAAATATTTAGTAAATAAACTGATCCATCAAGAAAAAATTTGTCGATGTATCCTATTGTTCCAAGAATTTGAATTGGAAGTAATCATACGACCTGGAAAGAATAATGTCGACCTAGAACATCGATCTCGAATTGAGATAGGCAAAGATCTGATTGGGATAGAGGATGACTTACCAGATGCAAATTTATCTAGGGTTGAAGTAGCCCCCAAGGAACTTGAAGAAATTGCAAATTTTCTAGAAGAATGGAAGGCCTCTAAAAATCTCTTGGAAAACAAAAGAAATATCCTAGCATTAAAAGAAGCACCATTCGCTCTCATGAATGGATATCTCTACAAAACATGTATTGATAATATTCTATGAAGATGTGCGCTGGAACATGAAGATGAAGATATAATCATTGAGGCACATGCAGGCCCAATAGGAGGTGATTTCCAAGCCGAAACAACAGCTAGAAAAATCCTTCAAGCCGTTCTTTGGTGGCTAATCCTATACAAGGACTGTCGATAACAGGTGAAGAAGTGTGACAAATTCCAGAAGATCGTTGACCTCTATGGAAAAATGAAATTCCCTTACATTCGGTAAATCCTAGTTTACCGTTTGAAATTTGGGCTATTGATTTTGTCGGTCCCTTCCCAAAAAGAGTAAAAAGAATTGGGGCAAAATACATCATCACAATAGTTGAATACTTAACTAAATCAGTAGAGGCATAACCACTAAAAAACAACACGAAGGAAACAACTGCCAAATTTATCTATGAAAATATAGTAGCCATATTCGATTGTCCTTTAACATTAATTAGCGATCAAGGAACATCTTTTATCAATATCACAATTGAGTTACTACTTAAAAAGTTCCTGATCGACCACATGAAGACGACTTCTTATCATCCACATGCCAATGGAGCTGTTGAATCACTCAACAAGAAATTACATAAAGGCTTAACAAAAATATGTGGACTTGATAGGGATGATTGGGATGATAAGATTCTAGCAGTACTGTGGGCCTATAGAAAAACATATAAAATATCGATTGGCCAAATTCCATTTAAGTCAGTTTATGGTTAAGAAGTCGTAACTCCATTACACTTCTTTGATAATGCAAAAAACATAACCTCTATCATTGATTTCGATCATATTCTTAACACAAGACAATGCTTCTTCCAACTAAATCAATTATAGGAAGAAAGGATGCTTGCACAACAACATTAGGAAGCTCAAAAGAACCAACATAAAGCTTGAGGTGACTGACATATTAAAAAAAGAAATATAAATGAAGAATATTTAGTACTTCTATATGATAGTCACATAAAGGACAAGCCTTGAAAGCTATAAACTACTTGGTTGGGTCCTCATGTGGTTGAGGATACACGACCATCAGAAGTAGTACAAATAAGGACCTTGCAAGGGAACCCCTTTTAGAAATTAGTCAATGGGGATATTTAAAGAAGTACAATATGTAACAGTCTCATGACCTGTTGGTGAAAACCTCCTTGGGGGTGCCAACATGATCTGACTAGGTTGAAAACCCCATGGGGTTGCCTAGGTCGAAGTTGAAAAGAAAAATAAAAATAAATAAAAAGAAAAAGAAATGAAAAACATGATAAGTAATAATGACAATAAAAGATTAAGGAATGAATTAAGAAAATCAATAAACAAGTCGATTACCAGAATTATATACAAAACTGTTTGGGAACTACACGCTGTATGACTGAATCGAACCACCAAAAGAATTCATTCAAGTCTACCATATTCAAACATGAGAAAAGAATGAGGTCCTTGGTCATCACTAAAGTCATTCAGAAAGGAAAAACAAAAACCTCACACAAATTCAACACCAAGGCAAGATCTGCACCATCTCCTAAATAAATAGACCAGTCAATCGACCCAAAAAGAAGTACTTCACCCAGTCGAACGTGAAACTCATCAATCAAGCAAGTGTGAATTCTATAGATCAAGTGAGTAGGAAATATATCAAGCAAGCGAGCGTGTAAATAATACTTCAAGCGAGCATGGACATCATCAATCAAATCAACAAAGAAATCATGTCCTCATAAAGCCAAACATCAATCAAGTCGATAAAAGAAAGGGAACCAACTTGGTCAGACAATTTGACTGGGGGTCCTCGATCAACTGGAAGAACTGACTCGACCAGATTACATAAGTGAATAAAATAACAAAATTTTACCAAGTCTGATGCACCCCCTGAGAAAACAAAATCGACTTAGTCAAAGCAGTTGGTCATTGAGAATACGTTAACACAATTAATTCCCGATGGGACAAGTTCGACCGCCACAACGTCGTCGACACAACTGTCCCTTCACATGAACAAGAAATTAACCCCGACATTACTATCAAGGCATGTGAATTAATGACACTGTTGGACGAGTTCAAGTCCCCAATACACCTCCCGCCTATAAGTATAGACAACGCATATGACTTCGTCTCACTACTATTCAAATTGGAGTATTTGAGTAATCAAAGCATACAAACTGCAACTAGGAATTCGAGTCCAGAGTTTTAGAAACTCCAACCTTAACTTGACCAACAAGAAACCATAGACATGCCAGGGATGTGAGGTCAGGTCACAGATTCATTGGTTGAACCAGGAACGAAATCCAAATTCAACAGAGAGGGTGTAAGTGAGCTGGAGGCCTGAATGCAAAATATCAGTGGGGCTAGAATAGAAGAAATTGATTGGTCATGACACTAGTATAATTTCACCACGTGGGGAATGGAAGCCAATGCATGGAAGAATGAAATTTTTTTCCTAGTGCAAGCAGGTATCCGACAATTCTTAGGTGCACCACAGATTGCAGAGTTCGACAGCTGTAAAGTGGAAGCCACAAAGTTCCTGGTGATTTGATATGATAATGGGCACCTATGGTTAAAATTTCCAGTCGACATCACTAGTAGAATGATACATAGGGTTACCAGAATCCCACATGGGGGTTTTATTGTCCCCAAAACCCTAAATTCCAATGACTAGATTTAGTTCCTCACAGAGGGAACCTCAAGAAAAAGAATTCAAAGGGTCTCTTAATTAAAAGAGTAATTAAACTCAGGGAAAAATGGACATGTGTGATAATATTGATGTGATTCAGAACTACAGGTCGAGCTTCAGATGTGCAACTTACAATGCTGGAACCCATCAGAAAAATACTTCAGACATGGGCACAATTCAACTAGGTAGACCACTTAGCTGCACTAATCAAAATCTATTGCAAGGAGTATCAAGAAAACGATCATGCCATCAAGTTTCCATTCTTGCTAATCTGGCTCTCCATGAGCCAAGTTAGCCTAGTCGAGGAAATCACATTCACTTTAAGACAGATCTCGACCATGGACAACTACAAAATTTTTGCACCAACTGCATTCGGGTCATCATACTCCCTTCTAGCTGAGGTAATGTTTAAAAATATGGTAAATTTTTTGAATAATGTATCACACAATTCTAGAATTGAGGAAAACATCCGTCGAGATTTACCACTAAGTGCCCACATCCAACTAAGTCTTGACACCACCAAGATCTAGTGTGGAATCAATGGGGGGATGACACTAGAAGAACTAGAGTACCAATCGACGATGTTTCAAATCTTTCAGGATCTCAACAAATAGTTGGGGCTTGAAACTCTGATCCCGCCAGAGGTATTGAGAAACAAATCAACCATTTTAACACCCTTGATTGATGGAGAACAAGAGGAGGAAATAGAAGAAACTCTCTATACAATTCCATTTGTGATCCGGATTTTATGAACATAACGAAATGACTACAGATTATTACTAGATGCTTAACATAGAATAACAGAGATACAGTAAAACTGGTTTTATATTTAATAAGGAAATAAACTGAAACTGTAAAATGCAACGGAAAACAAGCTTGCTGGAATGGTGGCGGCTTATCTCTGAGAAGAGATGTGACGATTGGGCTCATTCACAAGAATATGATTACAATGAGGCTCTCAAGGCCTTTTTACAATAAACAAGAGTTTCAAAAACCCTAAACATCCAAAAACCTAATCCTAGGAGATGAAGTGCCAAAAGTCATGTGGGCCCCGTTTTGGTAAGTCAGTACATCAACTTCCTGGGGTCGTAACTTTTGCATACGATCTCCGTTTTAGGAATATGATAGCCCATTGGAAAGATCTCTCCGAGGACTACAAAAGTTGCACAAAATTTCATGGTGAAGTTTTGTGATCACAACATACCCCAGAAAACGTCATTTAGGGCCTCATAACGGCTGTGGAAGTTCAGGACCTGAAAAATTGCTAAAAAATAGTAAATTATCAAAATTGTGAGAAAGTTGTTTTGAGCCAGCTGGAAAAGGTGGGTGGCCACCGATATCCACCTGGATCAATCCTCCATCATTAGGAAGCAATGGTCTCCATTGCGTTGATTTCCCCCATCAGATGAGGAAATTTCTGTTGAATTTGGCTTCGGGTGAGCCACTTGCCTTGGTGCAGGAGCTGCCCTACTTTGACGACTTGATAAAGCTGGATCCTTTGTGTTCAAGTGCCCTTGATATGTGTGTCCACAATCTGATCATTGGATTCCTATTGTATGCAGTTGGGGTTGAGACCTGTTGGTGTTAGTTGTTTTGCTACGTCTGATGTGTCCAATAATGGTGGGAAATAAGGCTGAAGGAGGTCCACGTTGAACACTGGGTATAGGCCAAGTAAAGGAGGAATGTTGAGCGCAAAAGCATTATCCCCCATAGCCTTGGTGATGGTGTATGGCCCATAACGGAGTGGGTGAAGCTTCCAATGGGGTCCTGTAAGGTGTTCTTTCTACAAGTCAACCAAACTTTGTCGCCCACCTGAAACTTATGTGGAACCTTATGTTGATCATGGCGCTGCTTGTACTTGTGATTGGACTTCTGTAGGATATCTTGAACCTATTGGCATATGTGCTGGATCCTCTCAATGAACCGGGTGGCTTTGTCAGCCTCATTTGAAGCAGGAGAGGAGTCGGTTGAGGTGACTGCAAGGGGAAGTGCAACATCTATGGGACCCAATGGTTGGAATCCCAACCCCACCTAAAAGGGGTTGTGGCCAGTTGAGCTATGCAGGGCTCGATTGTAGCTATGATGGACATAGGGAAGACTCTCGTCCCATGTGCGAGGCTTCTTGGAATTATACATGCACAGGATATGCATGATCATTTGATTTACAACCTTGGTTTGGCCATCTGTCTGGGGGTGGAAGGCCGTGGATTTGGTGAGCTTGGTGTCTAGCAGTGACCAGAGGCTCGAGAAGAGTGTGCTGAGAAATCGACTGTCCTGATCTAAGACAATGGTTTGTGGGATTCCAAAATGTACCTAGACCAGTTCAAAGAAGAGCTTGACAGTGTCTTCTGCTGTGATGCTCTTCTTGCAAGCAACCAGAATCGCCATCTTAGAAAAGCAATCAAAAACCACAAAAACACAGTCATTTCCCCGCTTGGTGGACAGGAGGCCTGACATGTAGTCCATTGAGATGGATTCCCAAGGCCTGTCAGGAGTAGGAAGAGGGGTGTACAAGCCCTGTTTCTTAGTGGTTGGTTTGGCAATAGCGCAGGCAGTGCAAGACCTGATATACTTGCTGACCTTCTGTCGAAGTTTCGTCCAGTAGAAATGTTTTTGTAGCATTGCCACTGTCTTTTCGACGCCGAAGTGTCCTGCCACTCGGCTATGGTGGGCTTCCCAGATCAGCTTCGCTCGCTCACTTGATGGAACACATATATGGCCCAGTCGACACAACAACCCATCCTGAAGATGGAAATTATCGACAACTGCCTTTGCACCCAACATTTGGTAGCTGGTGGCGAAGTCTGGGTCTGTCTCATAGAGTTGGGGACATCTAGAGGTCTCATGGCCGCATGAGTCTAGCACTATGGTGAGTGTTATGATGGGTGGTCTGCTGAGGCAATCAGTGACGCGGTTGGTGCTTCTTATTTTATACTTGATGTTGAGGTGGAATTGCTGCAAGTATGTGGACCAATTTTGATGGCGGTCATTCTGCAATTTTCCTTGTGTCTGCATTAATTGTAGTGGATTATGATCAGTGTGGATGACTGTCTTCCTCCCAAGAATGTAATGTCTCCACTGGCAGCAATCTTGCACAATGGAGTACATTTCTTTGTCATAAGTAGGGTACTTACGGACAACATATGATAGTGTCACACTATGATAGGCCACGGGGTGGCTGTGCTGTGTGAGAACGACACCCACAACATAGTCTAAAGCATCAGTCTCAATCTCAAAGGGTTGTTGCAGGTTTGGTAGTGAAAGTATTGGGGTTGAGCACAAGCGCTGCTTCAAATCATCGAACGCTTGTTGTTGGGGCCGACCCCACGCAAATTTTGCCTTACCACCACCCCTGGTTATTTGAAAGAGGGCCCATGCAATATGGGAGAATACCAACACAAACCTATGGTAGAAATTGGCAAGGCCCAAGAAGCTCTGAAGCTCAGTGAGTGTGGTTGGGGCTGGCCAGTCACGGATGAGTTGGATCTTGGCTGGATCCACATGTACGCCATGTTGATAAATGATGTAGCCTAGGTAATGGACCCTGTCCATGCCGAAGGAGAATTTTTTCAAGTTGGCGTATAGCTTGTGCTGCTGCAGGGTGTGCAGAACTTGCTGAATATGATGCAAGTGTTCGGCCCAAGTCTTACTGTAAATGAGAATGTCATCCAGATACACCACTACAAAAGTATTGGTGAATCGACATAGGATGTCATCCATCATCCTCATGAAAGTGGCTGGAGCATTTGTCAGACCAAAGGGCATGACCAACCATTCAAAAAGGCCTTCCTTTGACTTGAAGGCGGTCTTCCATACAT
>JASDQU010754337.1:50435-61686 GCA_032191745.1 Picea mariana | reverse complement strand
TATTTTGATTTTAGTGTTTTTTTAATTTTTTTTAAAAAACATTGTTTTTTAAGGTTATTTTTTCAATTTTGTTTTTAAATTTTATGTTTTAAGTGTTATTTTTAAAAATTCTTTAAATTTTATGTTTAAATGTTATTTTTAAATTTTTTCCATAAAAAAAATTGTTTTTACTTTCTTTTTTAACTTCATTATTTTAAATTTTTTTTATTAAAAATTTGCAATTTGTATTATTTTACAATATAAATTGTTTTTTTTTCCTTTATTTTCAAAAGAAAATTTGTTTTTTCATTGAATCAAAGAATTTGTTTAGGGGTAACTTTTTCCCAATTAAATTATTTTCTTAATGTAAATTATTTAAAAAAATAAATTAAATTGATAAATAAATTATTAAGTTATAACACTTTTATATTTAGGGGTTGATTTTCAGTGTTTTATTTGTGTTGGTGGTGGTGGTCAAGGCCACAATTTCAATTAGGTCATAGTTTTAAATAAATAAATAAAGTGGTGTCTGTGGTCAAGACCACAGTATCAATTACATCATAGTTTTATCTCAAAAAAAAAAGTGGTGACAACGGTCAAGGCTACGGTTTCAATTACATCATAGTTTTAACTTAAAAAAATGGTGCTAGTGGTCAAGGCCACGGTTTCAATTAGGTCATATTTTTAACTCAAAAAAAAAAGTGGTACTACCGGTAGCATCACTTTTTGATTCAATGGTCAATTTCATAGTTTCGTCGGGGCACTATTCGTAATGTCAAGGGCATGGTTTCAAACAAGTCCAAATTTAACCATCTCGAGAAAAGGATGCTACCGATAGCACCACTTTTTGATTTGGGGGTTGATTTTTGTGTTTTTTATCCAAAAATATGATACTTGTGGGCTAGAGTTTTCATTTTGAGGTCAAAGTTTTCAATAAGTTGGTAACTTCGTTAAAAATAATGAAGGCTTTTATAAAGATTCTTTAACTACATTTGTTCTAAAATTTTATGGTATGACTAAGCTTAAGAAAAAAGAAAAAGATTTGCCATCTCTTGCATGTGTCGAACAATTAAAATAATGTTGGATAAATATAATTAAAACTTTAAAGGAGCTTTTAGATGTTCTTAATGTCTTAAGTTTTTAAAAGGGAGAAGCTTATTCAAAATTGGTTGATTTAGATCTTGATGAAATACAAGATCCCAAATTGGTTTTGAACTCTATTCTTATGACAAGGGAAAAATTTAAGGAACATGTGGAAATATTAAAGGGTGTATTAGCGGAGAAATTTAATAGCATGATTGAATATACAGAGAAAGAAATTGAAAGTTGGCTTGTGGAGTATGTAAATAAAAATGAAAATATTGAAGTCACATTACAATAACTTTCAATTGTTCTTAGAGAATTGGAAAATACATTATTTGACATAAGAGTTAGGCAAAAGACAATCGTTGCTCGTATGCGAGAATACATTGAAAGTTGGTTAAAGTTACTTTTCATCAAAATTACTGAGGAAAATCAAATGGAAGCGGATGGTACTAGTCATAAAACTGCCACCGAGGAGAGTATAAGAGTAACATCAGTCATGAAACAACCATGAGAGATTCCATCACAATGAGTAACATGGATCACACTCTTCTCAATTCATTTCTCTTTCTGTTCAGAAAATCATCCAGTTGTGTTTTATCTATCCTATAAAAAACATAACCTATTTTTTTATCTTTCTCCTTTGTCTTCTTTTCAAGTCCATTTTGTTCATGTTTTCTTTCTTTATTTTAACATCCATGGGAGCGTGATAATAGTCCAAATTTTGGACAAACACATTTTATTTCTAAGACTATGAAAGACTTATTATTTTTTGATAAATTCCAGGGAACTACTTCGGGGATAAACTTTAATTGTATCTTTTGAAACTTTTATTTTGAACATTGGATATTTGAAGTTTCTCCTATCATATTCTCTTTTATTATCAATGAAAAAACTATTTTAAAGTTCTCTTGTATGTGGGCCCTTCATCTTTCTTTCCTTGAATGTGATTAAAAATATTTGATACTGTAATGGATGTGAGATTCATGTTATATTTTCTATAGTTATTATTTTTGTATCATATTTCTACAAACATATTATTTTATAAGTGAAGGTTCCTGGTCCATTTCTTAGGAATTCTTGATGCATGTATATTCTTTTTAGTATTTTCATTTATTTGAATGATAAAGATTTGGAGTTTTATATTTATCACCCTCTTATTTTAATATCCTTCTCCTGAGATATTCAAAGATAAATATGTAAAAGAATACAGAGGAGCATCGCCTTTATAAAAATGAAGGGGGATTTTTATCCTCATGAGGTTGTTGTTTCGAACTTAATCGATTCAAACATCAACACCATGTCAGCCAAGAAATGGTTGATAGTCGTGTCGTTCAAATTAGATAAGTGTTTTTGTATGCCAATAGGAATGGTTGATGACCGATGATCGGGTTGGCCGAATTGATAAAGTGTTTCATTCGCTAATTAAAATTATCGATGATCAATGGTTGATGGTTAGGTCAGTCAGTTTATCGATGTATTGTAAATTGGTTTCTAAAGGAAACGATCGATGTTTGATGGTTGGGTCAGCAGTTTTGGAAAAGTATTGGGTGTGTTCAAAGGAAAACATCGATCGTCGATAGAGTGTGGATCAACGACTGAGATTTCACCCAATTTTGAGATCGATGGTGTTGATTAAAGGGTTGTTATAATAGTAAAACAATCAATTTTATATGAAATTTTTTGGATTTTGATGGTATTCAACTTGTGGGACGATTTTGAGGCCCTGAACAATGTTTTAAGCAATCAAAACCCATGAAATCAAAGTCCCTAAACGAATTTTTTACGAAATAAAAACCCATGAGATCAAATCATACCATTAGCACACTATGTATCTATATATTTAATAAAATAACTCAGAGAGAGATTTCCAACGAGCTACTATGGATGCAAAACAAAGCTCGTATGATAAAGTTATAGCGGAAACAATTAAGGTAAAATTTCAGCACCAAATAATTTACTTCTAAAGGGCATAAGTCCTTTTTCATAAGTCCATTTGGGGTTCAGGAGAAGTCTATGGAAATGTTATGAACCATAGAAGACAGTCATGGAGCTAGATTTGGAATCTAGGTATGTAAAAATGTGCAAGAAGAGAAAGAAGACACTTGTAGCATACAAGAATCAATTAGGAAAGCAGTCTAAACTTGTCCAGACCATAACTTTCAACTCGGAGTTCATATTTGAGAAAACGAATAGTCGTTGGAAAGGTATTGAGGAGGAGAAGACATATATCCACCCAAAATTTTGAATTAGGTGCTAAAATTTTATCATAAAGTAATAAAATATATTCTGCAGCAATAAATGAGTGGAAATTACAGCTTGTGAATGTTGTAATTTTTCACTCAAAACTCAGAATGAGACATGAGTACAACTGTTGGAAAGATGTTTCAAAGAATAATGTGTCTAAGGAATTATATTTTTGACTTGGTTCATTGTGTTATTCATAAATTGGAATGAATAATAGTTTGTATTCTAATTGATGAAATTTTTTATGTTATGTATGTTCTAACAATAATTATTACATGCGCATTTTTTAAAGAATTAGAGGTACATGAAAACAAATTTGGTTTTTATATGAGGAATTGAGTTATGGAAGATTCTCATGGATCTTATATCCATGAGGGGGAGGTCCTAGGTGTTCATGTTATCATGGGAAAGTTTAAAACATAGTCAAATGGAAGAAGAGGTATGAAGAAGCATGTAACTATGAGAAGTCTGCATTGGGAAGTGCAGAGTTATAGAAAAGATAATGAAAAGATTATGAAGGCTCAGGAATAGATAGTTTAGAACTTGAATATGTTGCATAATAAAGTTAAAAAAGACTCTAGCACCAAGCAAACAGCTAGTGTTAGACAAGTGATTGCATCCAGATCCCATAGCAAAAAAAATGATTATGAGAATGGCAAACAATCAAGAAGCATGAACATGTGTCATCATTCTCCAAAGAAATCCATTAGAAGAACTCATGCAAGTTTAGGGCCAGAGAGAAACCTAAGTGTGTCTCTTATTAGGAGGCAAAGGAGCATGCTTGAGGCATACATCATGCAAGGTGAAATTAGGAAAATAAAGCCACCAGCTTTCAATGGTGAACATAGGAAAGGAGAAGAGGCTAAGGCCTGGATTTTGGAAATGAATAAATATTTCCAATTCCATGATTATTCCTCAAGGGTAGAAGCTAGAATTGCAACCTACCACTTGAAAGGAAAGGCATTCATATGGTGGGATCAACTTAAGCAAACCAAGCACCTTGATGAGAAGAAGATTTCATGGAGGAAGTTCAAAGGATATTTCCAAGAGAAATATTTGTCCATGAATTATTATGTAAGGAAAATGAAAGAGATATTTGAACTCAAATTTGGAAGCATGACAATGGATGAATATGAGAAGAGGTTCTTTGAATAGTTGAAATGTGTGGACTTTGTAAAGAATGAAAATGTCAAAACCCAAAGGTTTATGAGTAAGTTGCCTTCTTTCTATAGTGACAAGATACAATATGATAACCCCAGGACTTTGGAGGAATTCATAAGGAGAACAAAGCATGTTTATGAGTAGAGTAGAGGAAGGCTAGTTTTCCAAAAAGATTGAATGACAAGATGAATGGGGAAAATGATCAAAGGCATAAAGGTTTTAAGCCACCCTTTTTTAAAAACAACTCCCAAGATAATCAACTAGGTCAATCAACCCAAAATGAACACAAGACTAGAGATTCATTTGGGAAAAATCCAAGACAACATCTTGTACAATGTTACGGATGTGATGGAAATCACTTATATAGAGACTACACTCACAAAGGAGAAAGAATGGGGATTGTCCACAACATTCAGGAGGATAAAATAGTGGAAGACATGGGATGAAACATGCCAAGGATTCATGCATCCTTGAACAACAAGCAAACAAAATATCAATCCCTCATGATTGAAGTGGAAGGTAAGATTGATAACCATCCCATAGCAATTTTAATTGTTTCTGGAACTAGACATAGTTACATAAACTTTAACATTGTTGAAATATTTCATTTGCAAAGGAGTAAGAATAAGAAATCTTGGTTAGTTCAGTTAGCCATAGGGGCTAAGAGAAAAGACAATGAGCTAATTAAACATTGTTCAATAGACATTAATGGACTTAGCACAAAGGTAGATGTGAACATCATTCCATTGGGTTCATATGATTGTCTAATTGGCATGGATTGGTTAGAAAAACACCATGGTGTCCTAGATTGTTACAACAAGACAATCATATGTCTTGATGAAGAAGGGAAGCAAGGCAAGGTTCAAGGGATTCCAAGAGTTGTAGTTGTTAGAGAAATTTCAACTATGTAGATGAAAAAGAGTTTCAGGAAGGGATGCCAGATTTTTGCAGCCCATATGGAAGAGACAATCAAAGATAAAGTGGCAAGTATTGAAGAACATCTGGTTTTTAGGAATTTTGAATTTTTTTTAAGTAAATCCTAGGATTTCCACCGAAGAGAGACATTGATTTCTATATTGATTTGGTGCCAGGAGCTACCCTAGTATCCAAGACACCATACAAAATGGGAACACTAGAGTTGAAGGAGTTGTAGATGCAACTTGAAGAACTATTAAAGAAGGAGTATATATTCCCAAGTGTGCCACTTTGGGGAGCCCTAGTGCTTTTTGTGAAGAACAAATATGGAACCTTAAGGTCGTGTATTGATTTCAGACAGCTAAATAAGGTCACCATAAAGAACAAATATCATTTTCCAATGATTGTTGATTTATTTGATCAGTTGAAAGGTACTAGACCAAGATTGACTTGAGATCAGGTTATTATCAAGTGAGGATTAAAGAACAAGACAACACTCAAAACAATATATAGGAATTATGAATTCACGGTAGTGCCATTTGGGTTATCAAATGCCCCCATTGTTTTTATGTTCCTAATGAATGAAGTGTTCAGGTAATACCTGGACAAGTTTGTAATTGTGTTCCTAGATGCTATACTCATCTACTCTAAGTCAAAAGAGGAACATGAGAAACATTTAAGAATGGTGTTGCAATTTTTAAGAGAGCATACATTGTATGCTAAGCTAAGTAAGTGCATATTTTATCAAAAGAAAATTCACTATTTGGGGCATATTCACTATCAGCAGATGGGATAGTAGTTGATCCCGAGGAAATAGAGGCCATTAGAGGATGACTACACCAAGAAGTGTTATGGAGGTTGGATCATTCATGGGTCTTGCCTGTTATTACCGAATATGCATAAAAGGAATCTCAAATATTGCAAGCCCAATCACTTTTTTGCAAAATAAGGGAGTGAAATGTGAATGGACTTCCAAGTGTGAAGAGATATTTCAGCAGCTGAAAGACATCTTGACAAGTATGTCAATATTGAAGATTGTAGACCCGGATGAAGATTTTGTTGTATGCATTGATGAGTGCAAGGAAGGACTTTATGGAGTCCTCACCCAAAGAGATCATGTAGTATTCTATGAGTCCAAAAAATTAAAAGAGCATGAGAGGAATTATGCTACACATGACTTGGAATTAGTAGCAATTGTACATGCAATAAAAATGTGGAGACATTACCTCATCGGGAAGAAATTTGACCTAAGGACAGACCACTGTGGTCTGAACCATTTGTTTTCAAACCAACATTAAATGCTAGACAAACTAGATGGCTTGAATTTTTGAGTGAATATGACTTTGAAATTAAACATATCAAAGACAAAGAAAATCAAGTGGCTAATGCACTCAGCAGGAGAGCACATGAGATGCTTATTGCATCCATTGGCATGTACATGACTAATCTAAAAGATAAAATCATTACATCAACAAATTCAGATCAACATTATTTGACAATAAAAGAAACATTATAACAAAGCGATTTATAGCAGAAATTTAAATATTATGAGTTGAAAGAAGATGAATTTTTTATGTACAAAAGAAAAGTATATGTGTTGAATTCTAATGAGTTGAAAAATGCAGTGATGAGGGAAATGTCTAATGTGCCATATGTTGGGCACCTAGGATATCAGAAAACAATTGCAGTTGTAAGAAACCAATACTTTTGGCTAGGAATGAAGAAAGAAGTGGCTAATTGCATAGCCAGATGTCTAGAATGCCAGAAGGTGAAGACAAAACATAGGTATCCAACAGGGTTGTTATAATCATTGTCCATTCCAAAATAGAAGTGGGAAGTAGTTATAGTAGATTTTATTATAAAGTTGCTTAGAACAGTGAAGAAGCATGATTCCATCATGTTGGTGGTGGATAAATTGATTAAGGATACATATTTTATTCTAGTGAAGACTACACACAAGGGAACACATATTGCATAAATGTACATGAAAGAAGTTGCTAGGTTACATGGGGTGATTACGGTAATTGTTTCAAATAGAGATCCAAAATTCACATCCAATTTTCGGAAAGGTATGTTCAAAGGATTTGGGACAAATCTAAATCTCGGTACAACGTATCACTTAGAGTAAGATGGACAAATAGAAAGAACGAATAGAATAATTGAGGACATACTCAGAATGTATGTAATGGACCCACCATCAAAGTGGGAAGATTATATCCACTTAGTTGAATTTGCTTACAATAATGGGTATCAAGCCTAATTGAAAATGAGTCCATTTGAAGTATTGTATGGTAGAAAGTGTAACACACCAGTAAGTTGAGATAATCTAGCAGACAAAACAATTATTGGGCCAAATTTGTTGAAGGAAATGGAAGAGCAAATGGCAATAATCAAGCAGAATTTAAAGGTTGTCCAGGATAGGAAGAAAATTTATGCAAATAAGAATAGAGTTTTTAGAGAATTTAAAGTGGGCGAACATGTGATTTTAAAAGTGAAGGAAAATAGAAGTTCGCTAAGATTAGGAAGCTGCCCAAAGTTGGTAGCAAGATATTGTGGACCTTTTGAAATATTAGAAAAGATAGGGCCAATTGCATACATGCTAGCATTGTCTGCATCAATGAAAGTGCATAATGTATTTCATGTCATTATTAAATAAATGTGTCTGACCTTAACCATGTAATTGATTGGATTGTGATCTGAGTGAAACACAAAGGGGATTTTTAGGTGGAACTGGTACGCATCCTAGACTAGAAAGTCAAAGTGCTCAGGAACAAATTCATAGGGATGGTAAAGGTTTAATGGACTTTCTAGGGTCCTGAAGATGCTACATGGGAGCACGAAGAAAACATGCGGGAAGAATACCCTCAAATTTTTGACAATTTTGAAGCAAACATAATATAAGTATGCAAGGCTCCATTTTGAGCAACTAGAGTTCCAGAACTACATCTCAGGGTCCTAGCCAACCTACCCTAGCGGCCTTGACAAACAAATGGCACACCCCAATGGACTAAGAATAGTTAAGGAGGTACATTCCTTGGGTCAGTGGGTTGAGGAGAATAGGAGATTTTGGTTGGAGTTGTGAAATTGCAAAATTTTATTTCTATACACATTGTGATGTAAACTTGTATATGTATATCGACATAGTGCACACCGCGGATGATGCACAATTGTAGGGGAGGGGGGAATGTAATGTTCCCGCTATAATCCCCATTTTAATTAATGCTTAATGTAGATATAATGTGTGGCTATGACCAAGCGATGCATTTGCAAATTGTATTTCTAAGTTTTAATAATAAAATGTGATGCCAACTACTGGGGGATATAGATAGAGATGGGGGATGAGTTAATCCACAAGAGAGGGGAGGGTCTAGGAGAATGTCTAAGAGAGGGGTCCAAGGGGGATTACCCATGTCTATTAATTCCACCCACATTCCTGAGTTTTATTATCATTATGTATTAACCTTCTAATTTTGTATTGAGTGTCCCCAAAGCCAATCATTGAACGCATATAACAGGATGGGTGCGAGAATCACATCCCATAGTTATTGGGAGCATGGGGGCTGAATATAATCAGCTTGGGGAAGTGTGTAAGTCAAACAAGTAAGCGAAAGGAGAGGAAATATGTATGGGTAGTTACAACAATTTTATACAATCATGGTTTTACACGAACAACAAACAAAGAGTAGAAAGGAAGAGATTGGAGCTGGAGCACCATGGAAGGTGAATTTTGGAGCATTTTTGGAGCGTATTTGGTGCAGAATACTGAAGAGTCAGGTTGTCAGGCCTGAAAAGTGAACTCTTTTGTTAGTTGCATTATAACATCAAGTGTTTGTTGTTGTTTTTCCTTGTAATTTTCCTAGTAGGGAGCTCCCTTAAGTTTTCTAGTAAAGAGATTTTGGTTAGCTATGCTAGAGAGACCCTGATAAATGAATGGGATGCCTGAGGGACTGAGATTAGTGAAGGGGTACATTCATTGGGTTGGGCAGGTCAAGAGGAAGAGAGATGGTGGAAAATCGAGATAGTTATAGGAGAAAACCAATGGCTTGTTGGATTTCTGAGTTGTGAGTAGACAGTGAGAGACCACCCTCTTTTGTGGATTGCTAGCCCCAACTCAAGGATGACTTGTTGTTGATATCTGGAACAAGTCTCTGGTTGGGTGGAACTTCTATCTCAATCAATGGGTTGCACAACTACTTTTAAAAATAAGTGTTTTATCTGTTGTATGTGCTATATTTGTGGGTTAGATTGTTGTGCATCCACTCTGTGTTTAAAAAGGATTTATATGTTGTTGTATTCAAGTTTATTACTTGCATTTCATGATTATTTTGGAATGTTGTAGATGCATTTAATTAATGGTAACATACAATAGTTAAAGCCAATTGTAATTTGTAGCTAGTAAGCTACAGGAAATTAGTTATCTTTAAAATTTTTAATTTATGAGTATTTCTGCATGTAATGGACCTCAATTAGGCTGGGAAACCTTATACCAATCTAAACTAACTCACTTACAAGGATGGGTTGAGTGTACCCAGACTTTGGCCAAGGCCTCTATTATTATGCTCAAGTATGTGGTTATTTTTTTTATGCATATAACAGTATCTTAATGCAATGACATATCCCTATGTTGGGATCTCGTTCCACATCAATAATATCCTAATTGTTTCTATATATAGAGAACAATCCCACATGCATAGCAATTATGAGGTCAATGTGATTTAAAAACATAAACAAGACCAAAAAATTGCTAGAAGCTCGCCTTGAAATAAGAAAACAATCCCACATGCATAGCAATTATGAGGTCAATGTGATTTAAAAACACAAACAAGACCAAAAAATTGCTAGAAGCTCGCCTTGAAATAAGAAATTTGGGTTTATGTGATAACTTCTTCTCTCACTTATCTATAATGATCTTTACAATACTATATTGTCATCTTTTTCTCTCACTTATCTATAATGATCTTTACAATACTATATTGTCATCTTTTTCAATCTAGATCCAAAGTAAGCATCTTCTTGTCCAAGATAAACTTTTATAAGACATTACCATTTTGGAAGTTCACTTAATCCTCAGCTCTAATTGATAGCGTCCTCCTCGGGTGGGGTAATGGATTAGAGGTCCACATTTCTATGCTTAAGGCAGCTTCCCCTTGAAAACTTTCAAATTTTGAATTCGCGGGATACAATGTTCATTCAACATCTCATGTTCATCTTTGTATGGATAGGAATAACAATTTGTCAATGAAGTGGAGGTGTGGGTTTCTATATCGTGAAGAAGATGAGACTGGGCAATTTTCCCTTTTTTGTGAATAGGAGGTACTTTTTCTCGTTCCCCGCAACCATGCTCATATTATTAGGATCGATGCATGCCAAGATTCACCCAAACAAGCAAAAACTCGTCGAGCATATTTAGGGATTCGCCATGATTTGTTAGGTGGGGAGTCGCTCGTTTTTCTGATTCCAAACAATAGCACGCAAAGAACCAAGAGGCATATCAGAGAAGAGCAAGAGTTGTGACCACATGAAGACTCCCACATATAGAAACAAACATGTTTAATGGAGTTTGAGGCAGAGATGGCCTTTGACAAAGTTGAAAACGCCTGTGAAGGTAATTAGAATTTGCCAGAATTTTGTTCGCTTTCGTATGAGGATTCGTAGTTATTGAAGGATTCATGGAGTTGGAAGGATAGCTTCAGCTTCAGACTCCACATCATAGAAGCTATCAGGGAGATATATTGGACTATCTCCAAGACTTTGTTGTAAATAATAGTTGCGAAGAAGTTGCAGAGCAGCAGAAGTTGCAGGTGGAGGAAGATTGTTCGAGGTCTCTTTTTTAAGCCACCGATGATCAGTTATGGAGGCCTCAAAG
>JASDQU010754337.1:4359-36966 GCA_032191745.1 Picea mariana | reverse complement strand
TTCAGAAGAAAATTTGTTTTTTCATTAAAGTAAAGAATTTGTTTAGGGGTATTTTTTTCCCAATTAAATTATTTAAACAAATAAAATTAACTAATAAATAAATAATCGATTTTTAACACTTTTATATTTAGGAGTCAATTTTCAGTGTTGTATTTGCACTGGTGGCAATGGTCAAGGCCACAATTTCAATTAGGTCATAGTTTTAAGTAAAAAAAGAAAGTGGTGTCCATGGTCAAGGCTACAACGTCGATTATGTCATAGTTTTAACTAAAAAAAAAAGTGGTGCTAGTGGTCAAGGCCACAGTTTCAATTACATCAGAGTTTTAACTCAAAAAAATAAGTGGTGCCAATGGTCAAGGCCACCGTTTCAATTAGGTCATAGTTTTAACTAAAAAAAAAAAATGGTGCTACCAGTAGCATCACTTTTCGATTTCAGGGTCAATTTCATGGTTATGTCAGGGTTCTATTTGTAATGTCAAGGGCGTGGTTTCAAACAAGTCCCAATTTTAACCACCTCCAAAAAAATGGACCACTTTTTTATTTGGGGATAAAAATGCGGCCTTTAAAAAAATGAGAACTCTGGAGAGTTCTCATTAAGTTGGTAACTATGTTTTTTAAGGTCAACCTGCAAATAATCTCTAAAATTTGGATTTTGGAACCAAAAGAGGAAAATCTACTTGTTAAATCTCATGTCTCTGAGATGAGAGACATTCTGTTCTTTCTATTTTCTCCAATATAGCGTCTAACTATAGCAAGTAGACTTGAAGTTCTTTTCAGCCTTAAAGTTGATTTTGGGGTTTTATCAGAGCTCTTCCAAGGATGGATTGTTGAAATTGGAGTGAAAAGGATAGGTGGTGGCATTAAATTGGACTCTAATTCCTTGACACTTTCTTTAAGCATTATATTTTTGGCCTCCATGTCATCCACCGAAATTTCTAGAGCATCACCTATAGCTTTGTGAATTCTGGCAATTCTTGAAGGGGGTACAACCTTGAAATTTAACTCAGAAAAATATTTTTTTTGAGCTCTTTTATTCTTTGAATTAGGTATTTCAAAAATAATTTTCTGGAACTTTTCTTAAATCAATCATTTTGTACAATAAAGGACTCTTCCTCTGAAAATACTTCTTCCTGAATTGCAATTTCAACTACAACTTCTTTACTCGCTTTTAATCTTTGTTCATCATCATAAAAATTTATATTCTCTATATCCACGTCTAGGTCCATGTCTTCAAGGATAATGTCATTCTCTGAAATGTGTTGTTCTTCCTCTTGAGAATTTTGTCTTTTTCTTTTAACTTGGAGAACTTTATGAGATTTCTCTAATCTTCCCTTTGGAGGATTTTTGTTGCCACCTTCATCATAATTATTTGATGAATATTTCTTCTATCATGATATAGCTAATTGAGATATTTTTTTGGGTGGGCCTCTTTTCTGTGAAAAATTTGGAGAGTGAGTGTTTCTTTCATTTATTTCTCTTCCCCTCTGCTTATGCTGGTCTGTTGTACTAACAATAGTTTCAATATCTTTTGCTTTTCTTTCATCAATTAGTGCTATATGGTCTTGACTATCTCCTTCCTCTTCTCCAAATACAAATGTATTAGTAAGTGCATTACTAAATCCAACATATATCATATGGTCAATAAAAATATGATTTGGGTTGAAACCCTTGATCTCTTGTGCAAATTTCAGATTATATGGGTCTAGTTGTACTGCAAATTCATCAATTTTAGAAATGTCTCTTAATAAAATTTCCTCAATTTTCCAGGGCAATGGAATGAATTGTCTCTTCCTTTTCTCGTAAAAGAAATGTGCCCAAAACCTATATTGTTTGGCAACTTTTACTACAAACATTCTATCTTGGACATAGTAAGGGAGATAAAAGGGATTTTCACGAGAACAATAGATTCTCACCACGGTGTAATTTTCTGTTTTTTCAATATTCCCTTTCTTCTCCAGGAAGGTTGATGCTTCCAAGGACAATCTAGATGTATTCACTCCGAAGACAAGTTTCTTGAAAGAAGATACAAATGCATTGTAAACTTCGTAAAACTGGCAAGTGGCCCTTTGTTTTCACAAGGATTGATACCATATTGTTATTGGATCAATCTTACAGTCCATTCATTTTCCAATACTCAAGCCTTCGAATACATGACAATAAGTGATGGAAAATATCAAATAGGAAGACATATAAAATTTCTTATTTTTCTTGAATTTCAACAACTGTGAAGAGATTTCCAAAGAGATAATCTTCGCCCAGTCAAAGATTTCTTCTTCATGGACTGTGAAATATAAAATGTAAAGAGCCAAATGAGGAATCGATATTGTGGATTCCTGACCTATAATTCTTGAAAAAATCCATGCTACCTCTCGATAAGGATTATTTAGTAAACTGGCCTAAATTTTTGATAAGTCCTCTGATATTGTTGCAGGATCTTCAAGATATTCCTGCAAGAGTTCTATTCCATTGTCTTTCCCCTTCAAGAAATTTCTTTCCTCATCTCCTTTGAACATAATTTTTGTCTCTCGAAGCTTCAAAATTCTTCTGAGAACTGATGGTGATAAAGAGATAGGACACTAGCCTTGAAGTTGAAGTGCCCTACGACTTTGATCAAATTTATCAACACACCAAGAAACTATTTCTCTACAATCAAAAAACTCAGGTACACATCCAACTAGACCAATGCATGATGTCCAGACTTTGTTTTCATTTATTTCAGAAAAGGTAGCAATTAATAATACCATTAAGATATTGATCACTGAAACCTTTGACCTTCTCGCCAAAATAAGTTCATAGTATCTCAACAAAATTGTTCTCTTCTTCTCATAGTCATTTTGTTTAAGTTGGCAGAATATCGTACAGTGATTTTGGACGTTAGTTTCAAAGTAAATTTTTTCTCGATAATATAATTCAAAACTTCCCTTTTAATGAAATAATTTATGTGAATTAAATAGAGAATTACCTCGAGAAGTCTTCCATTAATAACAACATTTTCAATATTTAATTATCTATTATCTTTCATAATATTAACATTAAATACATCTTGGGGAATGTGACAAGGTGGAACATGTATTACAGTGGGAGATCGGAATTGGAAATCAAATATAGTAGGAGTGAAACGAACCCGTGGTGATGTTGAAAGCGATTAAGTATAGAATTGTATCGGTCAGGTGTAAAGAGAAAAGGATTGTAAAGTTCGATGACCTGTGAACTTGTGGTGATAATAAAATCGACTAAGTGTTGAACCATCAAAACAAATCTTGAAATGAATAAGTATCATCATCAGTTGGTCAAACTTGTTGCACAATAAGAAAATGAATCCGAGAGGTACTTCAAACCTGCCATGGAAAATACTTTGAAAATGGTCTAAGTGTAGTGCAATATGAGGGTAGCAGAACATAAGGTGTATTTTGGTGGTGGAGGAGGAGAATACTTGAGTGAATATGATGAGACCAACCCATGAACCCGTCGTTCCGAGAAGAGCTTAAAAAATAGCTAAGTCATGGTGCAATATGGATACGACGAAGAATACAAGTGCATTTTGGGTAACACAAAACTTGATGAGAAAGGTCATGAACCCGCCATAGATTGAAAATTTTCTAAGTAAATAAAACATAAAAGAAAAGATATGAACTTATATACATGTCAACAAATGGCTCCAACTATGGGGTGGTGAATCCCCATGGGTCACCCAAAATCCAAAATCTCAACTATTGGGCACATAGTCAGTGTAGGAAAAATAAAAAGGCAGTAAAAATTCAGAAGGAGNTAAGTAAATAAAACATAAAAGAAAAGATATGAACTTATATACATGTCAACAAATGGCTCCAACTATGGGGTGGTGAATCCCCATGGGTCACCCAAAATCCAAAATCTCAACTATTGGGCACATAGTCAGTGTAGGAAAAATAAAAAGGCAGTAAAAATTCAGAAGGACTTATAAGGAAATGATGAACTATGTACAACTGAGAGAGAGATTGATCAAGAGAAAAAAGGTTTGATATGTTATCTATTAATTGACAACATTTGAACTATATCTTTCATGTCCCTGAGCAGATAAACATTATAACCCAAGATTTTTTTGGTAGTATAAGGTCCAACCCATAATGCTTCAAATTTTGTATGCAAATAAGGATTTTCATTTTCTTTGTTCCATAATAATACCAGTTGCCCCTTTTGAAAATATCTTGTCGTTGTACTCTGATCAAAATATTTCTTAACGGTCTATTGTCTCTGATTCATTTTCTTCAAAGCTTCAACTCATTGTTCCTCCAATTTCATCAACTAATTGTATCTTTTATGTAAAGGAGAAACTTCCTCTCCATCTTCAATATTCACAACATATGTCAAGGCATTCAGTTCTAGATTAATAGGCATTATTTCTTCTCTCCCATACACCAATGTATATGGGGATATCCCAGTGCTATCATTTGGCATCAATCTACTTTCCCATAATGCATATATTATTTTCAAATGTCAATTTCTTTGATTATGATCAATAATTTTCTTGAGGATTTGGATCAGAGTCATTTTTTGTAGATTCAACCAAACCATTTCTTTGAGGATAATAGTTTGACGATTGTCCCATTATAATACCAAATTCCCCACACAATTTGGTAAACTTTGACCCAATGAATATTGATCCATTGTCTGTGATAAAAATTTCTGGAACTTAGAACCTTGATAAAATATTTTCTTTGAGGAATTTTATAAGCTTGTATGAATCAACCTTTTTCAATTCTACTTCTTCTTGGCATTTTGTAAAGTAATATGTAGCTGTGAGAATATATGAATGACCTTTACTTGATTTTGGATTAATTGGCCCAATTACATCTAATCCCCATTCTGTGAATGGCTCTTCTATTGATATGGGTTGTAGAGGCATTGTTGCCCTCTACATTTTTCTTGCGAGTATTTGACAAGAGATGCATTTTCTTATCATTGAATATGGATATTTGAAAATTGTTGGCCAATAATAACTGGCTCTCATTATTCTATGTGTAGTACTTGTAGGTGCAAAGCTCCCACCACAAATTCCTCCATTAGTTTATGAGCTCTTGTTGCATCAACACATCTCAACAACATTCCATCAAAATTTCTATGAAACAAAATTCTAGAAACTAACACATACTAATTTGATTTCATCTTTAGAGCCCTTGTTTCTTTTGGAGACATTCCATTTGGAAACCGGCCATACTTTAAATAGAAAATAATATCCTTATACCATTCGAGAGTGGATGCAGATGATCTTTTTGAAATTGATATAACTCCATTTATTGAATCAGTCCCTGTAATAAGATTGCACAACCCCTATCCTCTGACTACTTTTAATGGTTTAATATCAATGTCATATTCTTGAATTTTTTCCAGCCAATTTTCCCATTTCCCTTCTCTCAACTATTGATTGAGAATCATTTTTACTCGAGAAGTAGGGGCATACGCTATGACATGGGATGATAAAATATAATTTATAAAGTGATCCACTTCCTTAACTAGGGAAAGAGCTTGTTTCTCTATGTCTGAATACTTCAACTCATATTCGTGGAGAGTTTTGTTCATAAAAATTATCGGTAGTTCTTCTCCTTTAAGATTTCTTTGTGTTAGAATAGAAGCAATGGTCTCTTCCGAAGAAAAACAATATATGATGAAATCTTTATTAAAATATAGGTTGATTAATATAGGTGCAGTAGTGATTGCATGCTTGATATTAGTGAATTCTCTTTGAATCTCTTGGGTCCATTCAAATCTTTGATCATTTTTTAATAATGCATTAATTGGCTTAACAATTGTTGCATAGTCTGGGACAAATCTTCTTACAAAGTTTATTTTGCCAAAAAATTATTGTACTCCATTTTTTGAGGTTGGAGGATTTAATTCATTGATAGCCTCAACTCTATTAAGATCAATATATATTCCTTTTTTACTAACTATATGTCCCAAAAGTTTCCCTTTTGAAACTGCAAACACACATTTCTTTGGATTAAGAGATATTCCATATAATCTACACCGTTCAAAAACTTCTCTTAGATGATGAATGTGCTTTTATTTTATCTTAGAATGAATGGTAAGATCATCTTGGTAATCAACCATGAATTTCCCAATAAAATCCTTGAATGCATGGTCCATAACTCTTTGAAAGGTCGCTCCTACATTTTTCAAACCAAAGGGCATATAGGCATAAGTATATGTCTCCCAAGGTGTACTGAAAGCAGTTTGTGGTCTATCTTCTTCTGCAACCAACACTTGATTATATCCCAAAAATCCATCTAACATGGACATCAAAGTTGAACGAGTAACTTGTTGAAGCAACATTTCCATGTTAGGAAAGGGATAATTTTCTTTAATACTCGTCTTATTCAAGTCTTGAAAATCAACACAAAAACAAATTTCTCCACTTTTATTTCTTATGATGACAGGGTTCGACAACCATTCTGAATTTCTAGTTAGGAATATTATTCCATCTTTTCTCAATTTCTCCAACTCAATTTTCACTAGGGGTTTCAATTTAGGATTTATTATTCTCATCTTTTGTTTGAATGGTTTGGTCCCTTCTTTTAACAGTGTGATATGATGGAATAAAGATTTATCATATGCTTTCAAATAATTGTAAGTCCATGAAAAAACATCAAATAATTATTTGAACAAGGAGGTATACCGATCAATCTCTTTTTGTGTATAGACAATTGCAATATTTACATATTTTGGAGATTATTTAGTCCCAATATTTATTTTTTGAGTTTCTTGCAGTTTCCTAGTGGATGTTGCTTCCTTCAAGTTTGGAATTTTTACTTGACCATCTCTTGTGAAGATAGACTCAAAATTGATACATTTTTTCAAAATTGGTTCAGGATCATGAAGACTTTCATCTGTGTCAACAAGAAAATCATCCAGTTGTTCATCATTTTCAAATATTTGCAAATGATCTTGATTATTAGGTACCGATGGCCTGGAAATTTTCTTGACTTGAAAAGTATTTTGATCCTTAAAAGAACAAGATTAAACAAAGATGCAACACCTTCCAACAAGTCATCCTTTTGATTTCTTTTCCTGGGAATGGATGATATATTGAATGAGCTGAAGGAATGCATTGATTCATTTTCTCTTTTGGAATAGAGTATTAATCACTCTTTTTTTTATCTTATATTTCTTCTTGTTGCGATTTATGACAAGTTCAGAGTCATTGGTTATTATAAAATATTCAATCTTCATTTAAGTGCAAGATTCATTCCTTGTATTAATGCTTCATATTCAGCCTCATTGTTCGTACAAGGAAATTCAAGCATGATAACACGAGGATATTTAATTGAATTGGGACTTTTGAACACAATTCCTACTCCAATCCCTAAGCTGCAACAAGCACCATCAAAAGACATCCTCCAAAATCCTTCGAAAGAATTTTTTACTTCTTGTTTTGAAATATATGTATGATCTGGGTCAAACACAACATAGTTTCCTATACCAACATCAATATAATATTACATTAATTCATTTTCATTTTTCTTGAAAGAAAACGGTTTTCTTAGTTCCCGAGGAACTCTAATCATTGTTACATCTTTATTCGGTAACATCACACAACTCCCATCATTCATGATATACCATCCAATCAATGAAGACCAATATTTCCCAAGAACTACTCCATAGGATGGAGGAAGATCCACCACTATAATTGTGAAGACAATTGTGATGTGTGGGGAAACAATTATCCAAGCACAAAAGTATTTAATCTCTCCATATGATAGGAACTTTCTTGAGTCAATTGCATAGATACTCTCCCCAGTTTCATAATACTTGGTGCATCTCATCCCAAGTGATTCCATTACTAATAATGGCATGATATTATTTGTTGCTCCAGTATCAATCAAGCAATTATGAATTACCACATCATGTTTTCTATTTTTTTTTCCAAGGAAAAAAATGTAATTTTATATCATTAGTTGTGATCAAAATTACATTTTGTAGATACACTTCCAGAGTGTATTCATATCATCTATGTTTCTATGAATCTGCTTCATATCTTGTTGTAGTACTTCCTTTTGTATTTGTTGTCTTATAAAATCCATCAGGATTTTTACAAAAAATTGCAAAATATTTTGTTGTGTATAGTTGTCCATTCCAAAAAGTATACAATGATTTCACATGAAGATTTGTTGAGGATGTTCCTGAATGTGATCATTTAGAAACTCTGAAATTTTCCAATGGACCATGTCCAAGTGTGTTCCTTCTTTCAAAGATCAGTTTGCTTCTTCATTTCTTTCCCTGTACACATGATGGCAGGTAATAGAATCAAAAGTATGTTGTAAATATTTTATGTCTTCCACTATGTTAGCAGGTCTGATATTTGTACATCTTTGTGTGTCATTAATCCAATTTATCACATTTTTTGAGTCTCCATAAACTGTAATCACTTTACAATCATGTTCAAGTGCAAAGGCCATGAGTAGTTTGAGGCTCATTAGTTCAACGAAATTGTTTGTTCTTGTTCCCAAGCCATAAGCCAGTGTATAGTAGTGGGAGTCTTAGAGGTATAAAATCCCTCCTCCCCCACATCTATTATTTTGGGAGGATCCATAAAAAAAACCCCAAGGTTTTGTTTTATCAATATTGACTTCCTTAATAATTCTTGTCTTGACTGTCCCTACAGTTGGTAAGCATGAGGAGAGGATGGCTAAGCTTTTGAGTGTGGTTTTTTCTAGTGATAGAAAAACCTCTTTAAATATGACTTCATTTCGGGCCAGCCAAACACCCCATAATATCAACATAGGCACCATTTTGTAGGATTTAATTTCTCTGTTCATCCACCAATCCTTCCAGGCTTGCTCCAAAGAGTGGCCATTCCAGCGAAAGTGTTGCTTTAGAATTCTGGACACTTCTATCCAAACCTCCTTAATATAGTGACAGTAGAAAAGATGTTGTGTAGTTTCTCCTTCTATTTTAAACAGAGAACGCCTACCAGGGCCAGAAAAATTTCTATTTTGTAGAATATCCCATGTTGGTACCTTGTTTGTTAACACACTCCACATAAAAAGTTTCGAATTTGCCGGATAGGTTATTCTCTAGAGTTTTTTCCATGACCAGTCTGGTTCACTTTGGACTAATTCTCGAATTAAAAAGGTATACCCATGCATTGGAGTATAGAAACCTGAGGTTGTTCGTTCCCAGACAAGTTCAACCTCTTGATCCCTTAGTCTTACCTGTGTTTGTTTTAGAACCACGATGTATGTTTTCAGTTCTACTGCATCTGCATCTTCTAGTTCAAGACCAACAACCAATTTCCACCCTTGTGACCATATGGTTGAAATATTTGGATCGACAATTTTATCTAAAGTGTCGTAACCTTTGATTCTCAAGAGAAGGGTATGTTGTTATGGAATAAGGTACTAGTCTTCATTGCTCATCTAGGGATTCACTTCCAACCTCACTCGGTAATCATTTCCTATTTTCCATGCAAGTCCTTCGCCGATAACTAGGAATGAGTTAATAATAGCCTTCCAGATGACCGAGACTCCTTTCAAATATTTCTAAGCCCGTCTAATCCACGTCTCCACAGAATCTAGTTCAATGTATTTTTGAATTACTACTTTTGTCCAAAGACTAGTCGTACTTATCAGTCTCCAGCCTCCTTTTGCTACCAATGATTTTGAGAAAAGTGTATGTTTTTAAGGCCCCATCCTCCTAGGGCCTTTGGGACATCAATTATTTTCTATTGGACCCAGGGTGTAACATCTGATTCTTTTTTCCCACTCCAGAGAAATCTGAAGGTGAGTTTCTGAGCTACCTCTAGAATTCCTTTTGGAATCCAAGCAAGTGACATCCAATATAATGGGATAGCTTCCAAAACCGACTTGAATAAGAATAATATGCCTACCCTGGAAAGCCATCAGTGACTCCATGATAAGAGTCTTTTTTTCAATTTTTTTAAAAGCCAAATCCAATCCTCTTTCCTATAGTCATTTGGTTTTAAAACAAAACCCAGATATTTAAGCTCTTCTTCTAAATTATTTTCCGAAAAAAGAAAGTGTTTTCTAAAAAAGACCCCTCTCCTCCTCTGTAAGTAGGTTTGTTGTGAGGGTGGACTTCCCTTCGTTTATAATCATTCCTATAGCTTTGGAGAAAAGAAGTAATATGTTTTTCAGAGTCTTAGCCTCCGTTCTGGAACTTGAATTAAAGATAAGTATATCATCCACAAAAAGAAGATGAGTAACTTGAAGGGAAGGGGAAATTTTAATTGCAGGAAAAGATCCTGTTCGTTTTTCTTCTGATAGTGCTCTGCTGAGGCCTTCAGCTACTAGGAGAAAAAGTAGTGGAGAGAGTGGACAACCTTGTCTTAACCCTCTTTCTGAGTGAAAAAAAGAGGAGGCCGATCCATTTATGAGAACTGAGAAGGAGATTGTAGTAATACATCACATAATCAATATGATAAAGGAAACTGAAAAGCCCAAGTGTGTTAGAAGGAGACTTAAGGAGAGCCAACTTACTTTGTCATAGGATTTGTAGAGATCAATTTTTAGTATTGCACTTCTTAGTTTTCTAGACTTTATACTATGTAGAGATTCTTGTGCCACCCCTATCACTTCCTGGATCTGTCTACCTTCCAAAAATATGAACTATTCACTCGAAATTTTATCAGAGAGGATTCTTTTTACTCTTCTTGCTAAGACTTTGGACACAATTTTGTAAATGCAATTGCAGAGTGAAAATTGCCTGAAATCATCCAAATTATCAGGATTGTCCTTTTTTGGGATTAAGTCTATGAAAGTGGAGTTAAGGCTTAATGGAATTTTCCTTGTAAGTCTTATCTCTTCTACCAACCTTAGAATATCTTGTCCGAGGAGAAAAAAAAATCCTAGAAAAAATTCAATGGTCTAGCCATTTGGTCCTGGGATTTTTTCTTTTTGGAAGCTTCTCATCACTACTTTTAACTCCTCTGTAGTAAATTCCTCCATTAGCATTCTATTATCCTCCTCATTGGTGAATCTAGGAAAGTACTGGGTCATACAGACTACTTATTCTATAGTAGCCTTGTTTTCTACTCAGAAAAGTTCCTGGAAGTACTTTTTTCCTATTCTTGACATTCCTTCAAAAGAATTTTTCTGGTTTCCATCCTAATCCATCAGGTTCCAAATGGTGTTAGAACACTTTCTACCTTTTTCATATGCTTGAAATAATTTTGTGTTCTCATCTCCACTTTTTATCCACATAGCTCTACTTTTTAATCTCCACAATTCTTCCTTTTCCTTGAGTAGTCTGTTTCTCCTTTCTTCCGATCTGAGTAGAGTCATCTTGGCTTCTAAAGTGGAAAAACCACCCCCCTCTTCCTCTGACAAATGATTTAGTTGGATTTCCAGTTTTTTAAGTTCCAAATCTTTTGTTTGTCGTTTATGCAAAGCCCATATCTTTGTTTTTTCTTTGCTTCTTTGAAGGTTTTTAAAAACATGAGAAGCAGCCGAGCAATTTCTCTCTGGTGAAAAGGGGGTCCAGTTTTCTCTTACCAAGCTTGTAAAGGAGTCATCAATTAATCAAGTCCTATTGAATTTGAAGGGGCTTGGTGTCTTGCTCGACCCTTTTCTTAGTTCCAGAAAGATCAGAAAGTGGTCTGAGATGCCTCCATAACAAATCCACTAATTCAGTTGAATAGGATTTTCCAAGAGAGTGTCCATTATAAAAAAAAGTCTAATATTTTGGCTACACTGTCTTCCCCCACTCTGTTATTTCTCTAGGTTGGTTTGAGTTTTACAGGTTCAATGTCCAATAAGTTGCAATCAACCAATTTTCATGTGAAATAAATCGTCAATGGATCTAATCTCGCATGTGTTCCCCAAACTTCTGAAAAACATAGGGAAAAGTTTAGATCACATCCAAGTAAAACTTGTTGGTCTTTCAGGAAGGACTTTGTGAAAATATTTTCCTAGTAGGGGCCTCTGTTCTGGCAGGGGCCATAGATATTGATGATGTGAAGAAAATATTCCAGCTCTGTCGAAAGGATTGTAATAGCAAGACCTGACTCAAAACCCCAAGAGTTTATGACTTGAATGGAACGGGTGTTCCACCCAATTTCCAGGCCTCTAGATCTTCCTGTTGCGTCCAATGTTTCAAAGTTCCATCATGGGAGTAAGGAGATTAGTATGGATTTTACTTCCTCTCCTTCCCCCATTGTTTCTTGTAAAATAATTATATCTGGGTGTTCTAAATCGATCACCCTTTTTAGGGCTGGTCTTTTGAGGGGGTCAGCCAAACCCCTATAGTTAAAGGAACAGAATTTCATCAAGGGCCCTTTCCAAGGGCTCTCCTTGATCTAAGCGCCCGTTGAATAGAGAGTTGTTTCCCAACCAAGAGATCACTTTTGGATTTTTTATGTGCCTTCGAGATATAATATTTTCTCCCCTGCCCACTTTTTTCCGTGGTTACCATCTACATGGCTAAACCCCCCAAGGGTCCTTTATTCTGTGATCTTAGAAAATATTGCCTTGTAGAGGTGGCTGAGGAAGAAGAGGAAGAGTCCTCTTCTACAAAACATAGAAGATTTGTTATAGGGGGTGTGATCACAGAGGTCTCAATGAGATCCAAAGATTGTGTGGTTAGCAGAGGACGAAGGATGGTGTGGGTCGGGAAAGATAGAGTCCTTAACCACTCATTGTCGTTTAATTTTTTTTTTTTATTAAAATAGTAATAAGGGGAGAGGAGTTTGAGAAAGTACCTAGGGTCGCGTGAGGTGCTAGTCCCAATCCAGTCTTGGAGGGGCACCTAGCTTCTTCTCCCTTATTGGAAGCATGTCCTGAGATGAGTGTGGGAGAGTGACACTCCAATATCAAAGCCTCCTGTAATGAAAATGATTGTCGACCTTTTTCCTCCTAGAACTGAAAACCTTCACTTGTGTATGCAATGGGAGAGTTAACCTTTTGTTGTTTCCCTTTAACATTGTTATAAACTATGCCTTTGGTCCTGACTGGCAGAGTGAAAATCTTAATCAGATGTTCATATTGATGGCATCTCCCGCACTTGAAAGGGACATTTCCATAGTCCAGTCTCTAAGTGTATGTGTAGCTTCCCCAACTAAGATCGACCTCTTCTCCAAGATCTTCTATGATATTTAAATTAACCAATACCCTTTTCACCTTCCTTTGCTTTGTTTCTTCGAAGTTCATATCAGCGTCCAGGAAGTCTCCCAGATAGTTTCTAATTGATTTGAAGTGCTCAAAGGACCAAAGATGAAGAGGGAGCACTGGGAGCCTTACCCAAACTGTAATAATATTCATCCGTTCTTTGCTTGCATAAAAAAGAGGACTCCATGGTTTGAAGAGGGGGGGAAATCATATACGCTCCATGGTTTCCCTAACACCCACTTTGAATTCTCAGGTTGTTGGAAGGTAAAAGAAAACCAATTCCTGTTTAGTTCGAAAATCTCAGGGATATATCCAAGATGTTCCTTCCAGAAAATAAGAATCCATTCGGTCAAGGTTTTGAGTGAAAAGGTTCTTCCACTAGCTCAGCCCACCAGAGTTTGGTTTTCCATGTGAATAAACTGGCTTAGATCCACTTCTTCCTCGAGGACCAGATTTCCAATTTTCCCTTTTGTTTTTAGTCTTTTCCGTTTTAAATTTTGCCCTTCTCCTGTCTTCTCCCTAGAGCCACCAGGGTTAGTACTTCTGCTAGAATGTAGAGGAGAGGGTGCTTCCTGAGAGTGTTCCTTAGAAAAAAGGGACCAGTCGAAACCCCTATGTTCCTCTATCTCTAAAAAAGATGAAATGAAACCCTTATCAGTGGAGAAAGAGGAAAGCAATTTTGTGCTATGATCTACAGTCTCATCTGGAAGACCGAAACTCCCTCTGTGAATACCAGAAGGACTAAAACCTGCTTGAGGAGGAGAGGGCGTAGAGAGTAAAAATACCCCTTCTATTTGGTTAAACCATTCCAAGTCTGAGGCCCACTGCGGGCTGAGGGAAGGTAGATAATTGAATGTTGGATGACAAAGACCAGTTACCCAAGGTTTTGTGAAATCCCCCAAAATTTTTTTATCGAGAAGAGGAGTCTGGAGAGAAATCTCCATCTCGTTCTCTAGAGGCTGTTGTGGAAGAAGAAGAGCTACCCCCAGTTCCACTAGCTGGTCAGAAAACCATCCACCTGTCATCTCCCCAAGCAACCCAAAATTCGTTGGGGTGGTTTCCACGTAGGTTGTGGTATCCATAGGGGTCTGCGGTTTAGATACTTTCTATGATGGGATTCTATCGAGAAATAGAGAAAACCACCGAAAGAAACTGAGGAAAAAAATTCCTATCGTGAAACTGAAAAAAATAACCCGTGAGCGACTAACCACAGTTTGGTAATATTTTCCCGCTCCTTAATTGCAGTCTGGTAAGGCTATCCCACTTCTTGACCAAAGAGGCTATCCCTCCCCCCACATCATGATTTTCTATTGTAATATAAAAAGGTGGGATTTTTCCTTTTGGTCTAACTATTGATATATTTTGATGATGCTTAGGATTTAATGCAACAACCTCAATTCTATGACTTGGTTCATCTAATATTTTAAGAATATTTTCCCTCTGTTGTGGGATTTTGAAAACTTCCATGAATGACATAGTGAGTCTTAATTTTTTCATATCATCAATCACATTATACGTCATTTTTGGAGGATTCTTTGCTTGATTTACAACTGGCTGCTTCTTAGTTGGTTATGCTCCATTTGGTCTCATCTTTTCCTTTTCTTTCTCCACTTTTTATTTTCTTTTGAATTTATATATTTGTGCTCTTGTTTGGACAACATTGTCTTACGAGATATCAATTTCTTCTTGTTCATCAAATATATACATGAATTGCTCTCCTTCATCCATTTGTACAGATTCAAGAATTTCTTCTTGAACAAAATCAATCTTTTGATTATCACCTATCTCATCTTCAAACATTTCTTCTAAAATTACAACATTTGGATTTATCACTCTATGGTGCCCTTCTATCTAAATTCTTCATTTGTACCATCATTTCCTATTATCTGTCCTTGAACATGATTTCTCCTCTATTTTTGAATAGGAATTCTTGGATTAGGAGCAAATTTTTCACTTCTTCTTAGTGTTGTTAATGCATTTTGAATCTACTTAATAGTTTGATTCATTTGTGCTATCTCCATCCTTTTTCTAGTTTCTTGCATTACTATTGGATCATTTGTTACATTAAAAATTACCCCTTTGAGTATCCCTCCACCGACTCCCTGTTTTTCATTATTTCATGCTCTTTGATCTTCAACTTTATTTGAAGTTGATGCTCCTTGATATGAGATACTAAGGATGTCAATTTTTGTTTTGACTTTCCCAAGAATTATTTCAACTTCTATTTCCAACATGATTTCTTCCATTTCAGTCGCTTTATTGATTGCATCATTTAAGTCTTCAATTTGTGCAACCTTGTTGGAAAACTTCACGTTTGAGGGCATTGCATTTTTATAACACCCAAGTATGACTGGAGCATTTGGTCTTCGATCTTCTTGGATCTTATTAAGTGTTCTTAAAAATAAAAAATTGAAATCTTGGATCCTTTCACCCTTTTTCAAACGAATTTGGGTGAATTACATGAGAAAAGTATGATATGCTATTAGAGGATCACACATAGTAAAAAACATGGCTTCTAAATAATCAAATTATGAAATTGATCTTGCAGGAAGGGACATGTACCATTCGTAGGCTTGGCCTATCATTGTTTGAATAAATAATCTAACCATCACATCATCATGTTCCACCAAATGGATCTTGTACACACTCAAAAATTTATCCATATGTTTCTTTGGTTCCACCGATCCATCTCCTGGAAATGTTGGCAACACTTCTTGTGGAAGAGTTGGAAATTGATGTTGTTCTCCCTAAATATTTAGAGGGACATTTATAACCCTTCTCCATGGAACTATTTTCCTTTTTTCACGATTCTCATGGTTTTCATTTCTTTCTTCTCTATCACCCATGATTGGATCCTTTTCTTTTTTAGTTGTGGAACTTTCTTTGATTTCTTGAAGTTGTTTAATTTTTCTCCTTGTTATTGGTCCTTTGTATGATTCCATCTTCAATTTATATCATGTCTTCTCTTCCTTCTTGCAATTTCTCTTTCCTCCACACAAGCAAGATTCTCCCAAGATCTTTCAAGCTCTTCACAAGTTTGGGTTATCGTCAATGCCAACTCATGTAATCGATGCAAAACAATTGTATGATTTCCTAATCAAACTTGCAACTAGGTTTGGTTAGGTTGAGGCCGAGTTATAAATAATTCTAATTTTAAACCAACTTTTTGTTCTTGGATCCCCAATATGGTTGCCAATTTTTTTTTATGTTTGAATCGATTAAAATCGAAACAACAACCTCATGAGGATAAAAATCCCCCTTTGTTTTTATAGAGGTGGTACTCCTTTGTATTATTTTAAAGATTTATCTTTGGATATATTAGGAAAAGGATATTAAAATAGGAGGGTGCTAAATAGCAAACTCTAAATCTTTATCATTCAAATAAATGAAAATACTAAAAATAATATACATGCATCAAGAATTCCTGAGAAATGGACCAGAAACCTTCAATCATAAAATAATATGTTTGCAGAAATATGATACAAAAACAATAACTACAGAAAATGTAACATGAATCTCACATCAATTAGTATCAAATATTTTTTATCACATTCAAGGAAAGAAAGATGAAGGGCCCACATATCAAAGAAATTTAAAAGAGTATTTTCATTGATAAAAAAAGAAAATATGATAGGAGAAACTTCAAATATCCAATGCTCAAAATCATAGTTTCAAAAGATATAATTAAAGTTTATCCCCTAAGTAGTTCTCTGGTATTTCTCAAAAAATAATAAATCTTTGATAGTATTAGAAATAAAATGAATTTGTCCAAAATTTGGATTGGGATGAGGCTCTAGTGGACCTTAAAATAAATAAAGAAAACATGAACATGTTGGACCTGAAAAGAAGACAAAAGAGAAAGATCAGAAAATCGATTATGCTTTTCTTAGGACATATACAACACAACTAGATGATATTCTGAACATGAAGAGAAATGAATTGGGAATAATGTGATTTGTCTTACTCACTGTGATGGAATCTCTCATGGTTGTTTTGTGGCTAATGTTTGTCTTATACTCTCCTTGGTGGCAGTTTCATGACCGGTACCAACTGCTTCCGTTTGATTTTCCTTAGTAATTTTGATTAAAGCTAACTTTAACCAACTTTCAATGTATTCTCACATAGGAGCAACGATTTTCTCTTGGCTAACTCTTATGTCAAATAATGCATTTTCCAATTCTCTAATATTGAAAATTGAAAGTTGTTGTAATGTGACTTCAATATATTGATTTTTATTTACATATTCCACAAGCCAAATTTCAATTTCCTGCTCTGTATATTCAGTCACACTATTAGATTTCTTCGTTGATACACCCTTTAATATTTCCACATGTTACTAAAAAATTTCCCTTGCCATAAGAATAGAGTTTGAAATCAGTTTGGGATCTTGTACTTCATCAGTAGTTACCGCAAGATCTAACTCGACCAATTTTGAATAATCTTCTCTCTTTTTAATACTTAAAACATCAATATCATCTAAACGATCCTTTAAAGTTTTAATTCTCTTTATCCAACATGATTTAAATTGTTTGACACGTGTATTAGATGGTGAATCTTATTATTTTCTCTTAAGCACGGTCATACTAGAAACTTTTAGAACAAACGTAGTTAAAGTATTTTATAAAAGACTTCATCATTTTTTAGGTCAGCCTGTAAATACTCTCTAAAATTTAGAATTTTGGAACCAAAAGAGAAAAAGTTTCTTGCTAAATTCCATGCCTCTAAGATGAAAGACATTTTCTTCTTTATATTTTTTCCAATATAGTGTCTAACTGCAACAAGTAGACTTGAAGTTCCTTTCACCCTTAAATTTGATTTTGGGGTTTTATCAAGGCTCTTCCAAGGTTGGACTGCTAAGACCAGATTGGAAAAGATAGGTGGTGGCATTAAAGTGGAATCTAATTCCTTGACCCTTTCTTTAAGGATTATATTTTCAGCCTCCATGTCATCCACTAACATTTTTAGAGCATAGCATGTAGCTTTGTGAATTCTAGCAATTCTTGAAGGCAGTACACCCTTTGAGATTTAAATCAGAAGAAAATTTTATTTGAACTCTTTTATTCTTTGAATTAGGTCTTTCAAAAATTATTTTTTTGGAAATTTTATGAAATAAAGCATTTTGTATAGTAAAAGACTCATCCTCTGAAAATACTTCTTCCTGAACTGGAATTTTGGTTGCAACTTCTTTACCCTCTTGTAATCTTAGTTCATCATCAGGAAATTGTATATTCTCTATATCCATGTCCAAGTCCATGTATTCAAGGATAATGTCGTTCTCCAGTGTGTGTTGTTCTTCCTCTTGTTGAGAATTTTGTCTTTTTCATTTAACTTGGAGTTTATGAGATTTCTCCAATCTTCCCTTTGGAGGATTTTTGCTGCCACCATCATCACAATTATTTGAAGAATACTTCTTCTATCATGATATAGCTAACTGAGAGATTTTTTTGGGTGGAATGCTTTTGTGTGAAACATTTGGACAGTGAGTGTTTCTTTAATTTACTTCTCTTCCCCTTTGCTTATGTTGGTCTGTTGTACTAATAATAGTTTCAATATCTTCTTTTTTTCTTTCATCAATTAGTGTTGGAGGGCCTTGACTATATCCTTCCTCTTCTCCAAATAAAAATGTATTAGTAAGTGCATTTCCAAATCCAAAAAATGTCATGTGGTCAATAAAATGATGATTTGGGTCGAAACCCTTGATCACTTGTGCAAATTTGATATTATATGGGTCCAACTATATTGCATATTCATCAATTTTAGAAATGACTCTTAATAAAATTGAATGAATCAATTAGGGAAATGGAATGAGTTGTCTCTTCCTTTTCTCGTAAAAGAAATATGCCAAAACCCTATATTGTTTGGAAACTTCTATGGAAAACATTGCATATGGGACATAGTAAGGGAGATAAAAGGGATTTTCACAAGAATAGTAGATTCTCACCATGTTGTAATTTTCCATTTTTTTAATATTCCCTTTCTTCTCTAGGAAGGTTGATTCTTCCAAGGAAAATATGGATGTATTCACTCTAAAGCCAAGCTTCTTGAAAGAAGATAAAAATGCAATGTAAAATTCGTAAAAATGGTAAGTGTCCCTTTGTTTCCACAAGGCCTAATACCACATTGTTACTCGATCAATATTATAGTCCAATCATTTTTCAATACTTAAGCCTTTAAAGACATGACAAAAGTGATGGAAAATATCAAATATGAAGACATATAAAATTTCTTATTTTTCTTGAAGTTCGATAATTGTGAAGATATTTCCATAGAGATAATATTCACCTATTTAAATTTTTCTTCTTCATGGACTGTGTAATATGAAATGTAAATATCCGACCGAGGAATGGATGTTGTGGATCCCTGACTTTTAATTCTTGCAAAAATCCATGCTACCTGTCGATAAGGATTCTTTAGTAAAATGACCTAAATTTTGATAAGTCCTTCGACATTGTTGCAGGATCTTCAAGATATTCCTGCAAGCGTTTTATTCCATTGTATTTCCACTTCAAGAAATCTTTGGCCTCACCTCCTTTGAATGTGATTGTTGGCTGTAGAAGCTTCAACATTATTCTAAAAACTGATGGAGGTAAAAGGGACAAGAGATTGTCCTTGAAGTTGGATCACCCTCTGACTTTGGTCAAATTTATCAGCACACCAAGAAACTATTTCTCTACAATAAAAAACCTCAAGTACACATCCAGATAGAGCAGTGCCTGATGCCCATACTCTATTTTCATTTATTTCTGGAAAAGGTAGCGATGAATAATACCAATAATATCTTAACCATTGAAACCTATGGTCTTCTTTCCCAAATAAGTTAAGAGTATCTCCACATAATTGTTCTCTTATTATCATAGTCATTTTGTTTAAGTTGGTGGACTCTCACATAATTCTTTTGGATGCTAGTTTCAAAATGAATTCTCTTTCAATAATATAACTCAAAAATTCTTTTTTAATGAAATAATTTATGTGAATTGAATGGAGAATTACCTCGATAATTATGTCATTAATAATAACGTTTTCAATATTTAATTAACTATTATCTTCCGTTATATTAGCATTAAATACATATTAGGGAATGTGACAAGGTGAAACATGTATTACATCGGGAGATTGGACTTGGAGATCAAATATAGGAGTGCAACAAACCTGCGGTGATGTTGAAAGTGGTTAAGTATAGAATTTTATCAATCAGGCATAAAGAGAAAATGATTGTAAAGTTTGATGACCCATGAAACGATGGTGATAAAAAAATTGTTTGTGTCTAACCATCAAAACAAATATTGAAATGACTAAGTATCATCACCGGTCGATTGGACTTGTGGCACAATAAGAAAATGAATCTAGGAGGTGCTTCAAACCCGTCGTGGAAAAGACTTTGAAAATATTATAAGTGTAGTGCAATATGAGGGTATCAGAACATAAGGTGCATTTTGGTGATGATGCAGGAGTGAAATTGAGTGAAGATGACGAGACCAACCCATGATTCTGTCATTCTGGGAAGATATTAAGAAATGGATAAGTCATGGTACAATATGGATACAACAGACAATACAAGTGCATTTTGGGTAACACGGAACTTGAAGAGAAAGGTCGTGAACCCACCATAGATTGAAATTTTTTTAAGTAAATAAAAGATATGAGATTATATACAGGTCAACATGTGGCAACTGAGCTATCATGGAAACTACTGACGTGGCCTGACACGTGGATGCTGACGTGGCCTGATGCGTGGATGCTGACGTGGCATGAAACATCATCCTAAGATGTCAACTTGGATGATGTGGCATGACACTTGGAATCTGATGTGACATGAAACATCATCACCCTCCTCCCTTAATTAGTGATCAACATATTCTCTCGGGTGAACTAAACACCTCATTAATTATTCCAACCCCCAACCATTGGTTGTCGATGATTTCTGTTAGCGAAAAAAAAACTTCGTCAAATTTTTCAACCCGACCATCGTCCATTGAAATATTTCGTTGATGATTGAAACACTTCTCCAAATTGTTCGACCCGACCATCGAAGAATTCTCCTCTCCAACTCTAACACTTAGAAATTTTCAACCAAATCCCTAATGAATTTGGATTATCGATCTACCATTAAAAATGATATTGATCGTTGATTTGATCCAACCTCCAAACAAATAAAATTGAATCCATGTCATCGATCTGTCTCATTTCCCAATTGTCGAAAATAAATCTCAGATGTTGATCTGCTCGACCTTGCAAAAATCTGAAAACCTTATAAGTTTTTAAATTTATTACAATGAATCTGGGCCATTGATCTCGAGGTCAAATGCGATCTCGACAATCGATCCATCGGACTTTTCCAATCCTACAGTGGCTATTAAAACACAAATTTAAACTTCCAAGATGAATTTTAACTTTCAACTCTGCAGATTGATGCCTCATACCATATGTTCAACAATTCCAAATTTACACTCAATTTTCTCATGAATTTGGGGATTTCACTCTAATGTTTCTTCATTTTCTCCCAAATTTGTCACAGATCGAAATCTATAACAATGAATTTGCTCAAATTCACACTGGTTCTTGGCCCATATGAGTCCAGTGTTTGAACCAGAGGATATGATACCATAATGTAACATTCCCCATCCCAATTTAGGTCCATTGTGTGCAGAAATACTCATAAATTAAATTTTTTAAAGATAACTAATTTACTGTAGCTTACCAACTACGAATTACAACCAATTTTAACTATTGTCTATAACCATTAATTAAACACATCTACAACATGTGAAAATAATCATGAAATGCATTGAATAAAATCTAATACAATAGCATATAAATCCTTTTTAAACACAGAGTGAATGCACAACAATTTAACCCACAAATAAAACATTTATCTTTAAAAGTAGTTGTGCAACCAACTGCTTGGGATAGGTAGACTTGTTGTTCCATATCTCAACAACAAGTCCCACCCGAGTTGGGGCTAGAAATCCACAAAATAGGGAGGTCTCTCACTGTCCACTCACAACTTAGAAATCCCACAACCCACTGGTATGCTCCTACAACTATCTCATTTTTCCACTAGCTTTCTTCCTCTCATCTTGCCCAACCCAAAGAATGTACCTATTCACTAATATCAGTCCTTTGGGAATCCCATTTCTTTATCAGGGCCTCTTTGGCATAGGTGACCAGGAATCTCTCCACTAACAAACTTGAGGGAGCTCACTGCTAGGAAAATTACTAGGAAAAAAAACAACAAACACTTGTTGTTACAATGCAAATCACACATGAGTTCAACCTGGCTCTTCATTATTCTGCACCAAAAAAGCTCCAAAACTGCTCCAACATGATCTAGAATTCACCCTCCATGGTTTCTCTAGGTCCAATATCTTCCTTTCTTCTCTTTGCTTGTTGTTCATGCAAAACCATGACTATCTAAAACTGTTGTAACTTACCATACAAAATTCCTCTCCTTTGGCTTGCTTGCTTGACTTACATACTTCCCCAAGCCAAAAGTACTCATCCCCCATGTTCCTAATAACTATGGGATGTGATTCTCACACCCACCCTCTTACATGCATTCAATGATTGGCTTTGGGGACACTCAATCAAAACTTAGAAGGTTAATACATAATGATAGTAAAATTTAGGAATGTGGATGGAATTAATAGACATGGGTAATCCCCCTTGGACCCCTCTCTTAGACATTCTCCCAGAACCTCCCCTCTCTTGTGGATTAATTCATCCCCCATCTCTATCCATATCCCCTAGCAGTTGGAATCAAATTTTATTATTAAAACTTAGAAATAGAATTCACATATACATCTCTTGGCCATAGCCACATATTATATCTACATTAAGCATTAATTAAAATAGGGATTATAGTGAGGATGTTACAATTAGACCTAATCAAACATGACCAAACACGACTAGACCTAGTTTTAATTGGTCAACTTAGTCAAGTTTGACAAGATGTGACCAGACCAACATTATTAAACCTGAATTGGAACGGGTAAAATTGATCAGTTCAACCACTTCTAGGGTTGTATTAGTCCGGTTTTGGGGTCATACTACTCTAGTTCAAGGTTTCGAGTATGGAACCAACTAGTTTTGTACAATGTTGTATGGCCATTGCTAGGGACCATCAAAACTCAAATTAAAAAAAAAAATGAAATAATAAAAATGAAAGAAAAAAACCCAACCTAGGGCTCTAATAAATCTATTGAAAGAAGTCCCTCACCCCTCCATTTCCTGACACCATTTATTTGAGCTATTTGGAAAATTTTAGCTAATTATTTTGGGTTGTTTTGGAGAGCTATTTGTAGGCTTGTTAGAAGATTTTTTTGGGAAAATTTGGAGAGATGGTTGAAGGGTTGATTTAGGGAGTTTTTGGGCCAATTTTCTTGGGAATATTTGAAGTTGTTGGAAGGGGTTATTTAAAAAAAAAATGGGCTATTTTGGAGCCAATTCAAGGGTTCATTTTTAAAATTTCTTGGGTTATTATATAGCTCTTTTTTATGTTAGGAGAAAATATTCTTATTTAAATTTGGAAGGCTTATGCAAGTATTTCAAGGATATTGTTGTCAATTGGGTTTAGCTCGGGTGGTTGGGAGGAATGATTTTTATCCTCCCCACCCAATTTCAATCCCCAGAAGTGACATGTTGAGATATTAACAATTATTTTATTGTAATGGATTCAACCCTGGTTGTTGATTGGCCTTGTGCCCTAAAGATTCTAGGGTTGACCCTGGGTACCATCCTCAAAATGAGGGGAAGTACTCACAGGTTTACCTTAGTATTTGTAACCTAGAATTTTTTTTTCAAGACTTCTCTTCTTCTTCTCTTTTTCTTTTTACAATTGTTGTTTTTTCCCTAGTAATTAAGAATTCCTAGGGGTTTTATTTGTAGTTTTTTTTTTGTTGGTGTAAAAACTTCTACGGATCCTAAAGAGAATAGGGATCCAACATGGGATCATTTCCAATTGAACATTGAGGGGAAAATGGTATGAAACAACACTTATCGATGAAAATGACTCACAAGGAAACCAATATTTCAAATATTTATATGAAAGAAATTGTCAGACTACATGGTGTGCCTAAGGCAGTGGTGTCAGACATAGATCTTAAGTTCACTTCTAACTTTTGGAAGAGGTTGTTTAAGGGATTTTGGACTAATTTAAATTTCAATACAACATATCACCCATAGTCGGATGAGCATACATAGAGTACTAATTGGATAATTGAAGATATGTTGAGAATGTATGTAATGGAAAAGCCTTCCAAGTGGAAAGACTATCTTCATTTGGTTGAATTTTCTTACAACAAAGGGTATCATACATCATGGAATATGATCATGTTTGAAGCTTTGTATGGAAGAAAATGTATCACAATAGTGAGTTGGGATAAACTAGTAGACATAGTAGTTATTGGTATAGAATTACTAAGGGAAATAGAAGAGCAGATGGTGAAGATTAGGAAGAATGTAAAGGTTTCACAAGACATGAAAAGAGTTATGTAGATAAAAATAGGAAATATAGGGAATTCAAAGTGGGTGAGCATGTATTTTTAAAGTAAAGGCTAAGAGGATCTCACTAAGATTGGGAAGTTTCCCAAAGTTGGCAGCGAGATACTGTGGGTCGTTTGAAGTTCTAGAGAAGATAGGCCTAGTTGCATACATGATTGCATTTCCTACATACATGAGAATTCATAATGTGTTTCATTTGTCTTTATTGAAGAAATATGTGTTTGATCCTAACCACATGATTGATTGAATTGTGATCCAGGTGGAGCACAAAGGGGAATTTCAGGTTGAGCCAGTGTGCATCCTGGACCAAAAAGTCAAAGTGCTCATTAAAAAAGCCATCATCCTAGTAAAGGTCCAATGGACCTTCTATGGTCTTGAATATGCCACATGGGAGCATGAGGAGACCATGCGGGAGGAGCACCCATAAATTTTTACAAATTTTGAAGAAAAATGAATGTACATTTGTATATAAGCATGAAATATTCAATTTTTGAAGTTGGAGTTACTGGAGAGACATATCATAGACTTCCTATCTAACCTGCATTGGATCCCTGGAGAGTAGGAAGTATAACCTAAGGGAATGGAGTGTAAAGAAAGGGGTACACTTCCTTGGGTTGTGTAGGTTGAGGAGAACAAGATATTTGTTTTTGGAATTGTTGTAGGAGTTGTGAAGGTATGAAAGTATCAAGTATTGTGATGTAAAATGTTTTACATGTATAACAGTATGGCGTTGTGCATCGAGGATGGTACAATTTGTAGGGGTAGGGGAATGCAAAGTCCCCATTTTTAATACCCGGTTTAGTGATGTATAATGTAAATGTGATATATGGCCATGAGCCAAGCGATGTAATATGTAAAAATTGTATATCAAAAATAATAAAAGTAAAATGTAACATTGGCTGCAGAGGAACATAGGTGGAGTAATGGGGGATAATTTTCCACAAGATTAGGGGTGGGGGGGTTAAGGGGTCCAAGAGGGAATTATTCATCGGTATGAATCCCAACCTACTTTTCCAAAATTATTATTGTGTATGAACCTTCTAATTTCCTTTTGAGTGTATCGAATCTCCAATCATTAAACACATGTAAGAGGGTGGTTGTGAAAAGTCACTTCACATAGTTATTAAGAGCATGGGGTTAAGTACAATCAACATTGGGGAATGTGAGATTCAACATGCATGGGTAAAATGGAATTTTGACTGGGTATTGTGGGAGTTTTTTTACATGCATATTTTGGAGCAACAAGAGGGGAGTGAGTGTTGGAACTTGAAGACTACCATAATGGGTGTTGTGGGCAACTTGTTCGAGATATTAATGCATGAAAATGCAGGTTGTTAAGAATGTAGAAGATATTTATAAGTAAGAAATTACCCTAGAGCAGTGAGCTTGTTACTATGAGTTTTCCTATGGAAGCTATCATCCCTAGATTCCCCAACAAGAGAGATTCCTAGCCAACCTGTGAGGGATCCCCGGAGGGAATTGGGAAGGACCGAGGGACTACATGTGGAGAAAGGGGATCCCATTCCTTGGGTTGTGAAGGTTGAGGATAAGAGATCTGGTGGATTGGGATAACTGTAGAAAAAATTATCTTGTTGTGGGTTGAATTATATGATGTCATGCATATGTTTAATTGGATACATCATGTTTTAAAAATAATGTTGTTAGTTTCATGTTAAATCTTGATGCATGCATTTAGTGCAACGATATCTTAATTTTTTTTTGGGTTTAGTAGTGGCGGCACTATAAAACAATTCAATAAGGACAAGGCCAAATTGCAATTTTGTTTTGAGTAAATATTCCATAGTCTACAACCATTAAAAATCCATCTTAGTATCTTTGCATGATATTTTTTGAACTTCATTCATAGAAAAGGTCAAGCTATCCCATATATTCATACATATAAACAAAAACAAAAACATTCCTATCTTCATAGTCGTGTCAATAAGGGTTCTGCTACTATTTCATGTACAAATGTTGTAACCTACTAAGACAAAATTACGAGTCAACAATGGATAAAACATCAAAAAATATACATTCCAAAACAAATACATATACATGATTGCAATAGAAAAAAATTCAATACAAGCACTCCTAAGCACATCTAGTTGTGCTCGTACTACTTCAAGACCAATAATACAAAGTATATGTGCATGTGCTGGAATACTTTAATACAACAAATAAACAACATCCTTTTGGCCTAGTTCAAAAGATGACAAAAAAACAATGGCACATTCAAATAGTATTTGGTCATTAAAAAAGTTGTTCAACATTCCAGCACAAGTTTTCAACACCAAATTTACATACTCTAGCCACAATAACAACAATTATAGGCTATTATAAGCAACGTACAAAAATTTTGGGTTTTTTACAAAAGGTACAACAATTTTGCAATATTTATGTATAGTGTTTCTGCTTCAAATTGCCAGAACAAAAGTGATTCCACCAACCTCTAAAGGTAGATAACACACCATTGCATATGAAAAAAGAGAGAATACACCAAGTTAATTAGTGAATCAACATACATTAAGTTCAAGATCTAAAAATTGCAACCTACAATAATTTATAGAAGACTGCAAATTTCGTGAAATACAAGGATCATTTTTCAAAACCTTCAAACTTAAGAGAGAAGACACAACTGCAAGTTTCCAAACCTAATACACACTCATTATCACATTCCACTCATAACTTTCATACCCACTTCCATCATACCATTCACCAACCCTACCCTTATAAAAACCCTATAATTCATCCAATGCCCACATCTCATACCTTACACTCCATTTTTCCAAACCAACCACTCCAACTCTCTTCAACATCCATTCTATACATTTTTCATCATTCACTAACACACAAAACCCTCCCTATATAATTAGGAAACAAAAAACTCAAACTTGTGCAAGTCCTACAAGAAGCAACATGAGAAAATTCATAAATTGATATATGATCCTACATGACTCCCAATGAACATTCTTACATACAAACAACCTACAAGAAGATACAAGAAGCCTCCATACACATCACAATTTTTAATTTTTAAATATCCAAAGGTACAAGAGGAAATGAAAAGTTATTTTACACCTCTCAAACCAAGGTTCAAGTCTCCAAAATCATTTTTGTCACCGCTTCTACACTTCTACAAGATCCCCCATAACCTATAGGACGCTACAAGAGACAATGAAACTTCAATCACAACAACCACATCAATTATTATTGAAAGGAAACAAAGGATATCTACAACAACAAATCCATCAATGCAAGAACTCAACAAAGTTATATTAGGTGCTTCACTACTTTGTGTTCAATTTCATTTTATTCATACTTTAATTTCCAACCAAATATATTAACATGGACAAAACATAAAAATTACCTAAAACCTAGATGAGGCGAGCCCTGAATCTACATGTGGGGGAGGGGTTGATGCAGGAGAATTGCTCCACCTCAACAACACACCATCATTCCATCACATCAACGTGCATTTCAGAGAGGGAGAGGCATTAACCCTCCCATTTTTAAATTCGAAATATGATCCTATACGGATCCATGTTGTAATCTTGAGTGAAAACCAATCCATATCTCTGAACAAGCAAAAGATAAGGTCACCTTTAATCGCTGACAAGTTTATGGCTNCAGTTTTTGTAAAAAAACATCTGTATAGACACACAGTGATAATAGAAAATCATTTTTTCCTACACATGGCATGTTTATGTATTTGTGTTCATTGTTATTCTTTTATATGTCATTCATGTTTTGAATGTATGAACTTGTGAAGTGTTGTATAATTTTCAATTGTTTCTCATCTTTGAGTTTCCAGTGCAACGAGTGCACATTTTTCCGCAAGGAGTGCATTGACAGAGGTGAGTTAACCTCAGAGAAGCCCAAGGGAGATACCGTTGAACCTTCATCAACAGAAGTGCAAGGAGTGTATAGGAATAAATCTATGTTTAGTTCAGAGAGAAACCGAGTTACTGAGAATTATGTAGAGATCTGCTAGGTGGGCATCGAGCAGGTGCAAGTGTGCACAAGGAGAACTCTTGTCAAGTTCAAGGAGAAGAGTATCAGAGGAAGATACTCACAGAGTTGTTGAACACTCTGTGGAAAATCTCTACAAGGTGTGCATTGAGTAGAATGTTTCCAAGAGGGCACAAATTTTTACTTTGGAAGGAAACAGAAGGGTAGAGACCCTTAGGAGACTGAGTATATCTAAAATATCAGAAGAGATAATTCAAGGAGTGTGTGGGAAGTGGACTTATTCTAAGTCCTAAAGATCAGAAGAGACAACGCGTTAAAGAGCGCAAGCGAGACCCAAATAGTCGGGTTTGCAACAGAAATTTCAAAGGTCAAAGCCTTTGAACATTGACAAAATCTTCCAAGGTGGAAGAAGTCAAAAGATCAAGAGGAGGATCGAAAAAAACTATCTAATCAGATGTGGAAGGGAGCCTGGACCGTTAGATCTACATCCAGTGAACGAAGGAAGCATAGAGGAGAGGAACAGATCCAATCCATTGGATATGAGAGCAGAGGACCAACAACTGTTGGATATAAGGTAAAGTGCATGAGTTTTAACTTTTGGGTGCACAAGAGAGTGGGATTGGAAAAGTCCCGAAGTCTCGAAGTGATTTGGGACCGTCCATCGTTAAGGAGGATAGGTGGCGTAATATACACAACTTCGAAAGTTTGTGGACAAGGAGATAAGGATAAACAACTGAAGAAAACATTGGTCATTGATCGCCAGGAGGGGTACATGTCATGGAATCGTGCATTTCAGGTAAATGCACTCTAGGAGAAACGAGTGCATAGGAGTTTGAAACTCCCGAAGCCCGAATAGTTGAAGTAGCTGGGAGTCATTGATCTGGGTTGGACAGGTGTCACCAGATTGTGAACTTCAGAGGATCATACTCCAGGGTTTCTGAGAAGTTGTGTTTCAGAATGTCTTGAAGTGCTGAAGCCAGAAGCATTCAGGGCTGTATATCCCAAAGGAAAGGATGTGGATCGTTGATCTACAAGGGGATATGTGGAGGACGAAGATTCACTCAGTTGGACAGTCGTTGGATTAGGGAGGATAGGTGTCAGATTTTTTGACAATCTGAAAGGATTCACTCTGGAGATTTGTGGTTGTTGAGATTTGAAATCACCGAAGGCCTAAGTCCTGAAGAAAATGACAGCCGTTGATTTTAAAGTGGATGCATGGTGATAGATCTAGAAATCCAAGTACGAAGCACTCCAGAGGAAAGCATAGGATGAAAGCGCTGAAGTCCCGAAGGAGATCTCGATCATTGATCAAGGAGGAGGTCAAAATACTATTGATTTGGTTGAGGAGGCCAAAGTCCTAAAGCAGGAGCAGAACCATCAATTGAAGGGGGTGCATGGCAGACGATCTGCCATTTCGAAGAAATATCTCCGAAAGAAATAGGAATTTGAGAATTGAAATTTTTGAAGGCCAGACTTGTAGAGGATATTGTGGCCATAGATTAAGGGGGATAGGTGTCGATAGATCTTCCATTCCGGAAGATTTCCATATGGGAAAATAAAAGTTTGAGAGTTGAAACTCCTGAAGGCCAGAAAGTTGGAATCAGATGCAACCGTTGATGTGAATAGGAGCTATGTGTAGATAGATCGTGGAGATATAGAATCACATGTTTGCGTAAGGACACAACTTGAGGACACATGCGAAGAAGGGGATTAGAAAAAGGAGCTTGCAGAGCGTGATAAATTGAGATTTCTGAAGGCCGAAAACCCAAAGTAAATTAGGGTCGTCGATCTGAGAAGGGAAATCAGTGGTAGGGAATCATTGTGGGGATCAAAGGCGAAATTAGTGAACATGCTAGTTCATAGTCCGCAATGCATTGGATTCATTGTTCTCGTCGGGGCATGATATCAATGGGAACGATCAAAAGGAGATCAGGTGAGCACTTTCATATTGTAGGGACATGGCTCTTTCGTAAAGGGTGAGCATGTTGATGGCCTGCAATTGTTGTGAACCATCGATTGACGAGGCAGATTGATAATGATTGAATCATGACCATAAAAACCAGGCGGGTCTGACAGGACCTACACACAAAAGAAAAGGGGACCTGTGTAACATTAATAGGGGTCTAGCAAAAGCCTGAAGAGTCAATTCGACTCAAAAGAAAGAAATATCATAGACCGAGAGGTCCCAGAACCCCAGGAGGGTAGGGGGGCTACATCAGGTGGTATCAGAGCTTTAATTTTCATTCATAGATTTCAGGCGAAAGAGAAAGAGGAGAAGACCTAATTTTTGTTTGCAGACAATAGACAAGAAGGAGGTGAAAGGAGATGATATGGTAACATTATATGATATCATAGATTCAAATTTTCCTATAGAAAACAGGTGAAAGTAAGGCAAAGTACTGATGCTCTCTGAGAAAGTTGTTGCATGTGTGCAACAACACAAATTTAAACATCCAGATGAGCTGTGAGAGAAGATGGAGATGCTCTCGGATGTAGAGTGATCCATAGGCTTTCCATGAGGGCAGGTGAAGGTGGAAATGGATACTGAAGGCCATGAGCATGGTTGAAGAGAAGGCTGCAAGAAGAAATGAAATCCAGAGATGGATCTGAAGCTCAATCAGATAAGATCAAGGATGGAACAACTAGCATTGAGGATGCAACAGGAGGCAAAGGTACACTGGAGGTACGAATGTCTTGTGAACATGAAGGCAAATTGGCTTGTTCAAAAGTTGTTGGCTAGAAAGTAGCAAAAAGAGTTGAGAAGGTGGCCAAGGGAATTATAAAACCTCAATGACATAGAGGATGAAGTGATTCACATATGTGAACCAAAAGTTGGGAGAGACCTCAGTGATGAGGAGGATGTGAGATCAATCAGAGATTTCATAAACTACTAGGAGGCCAGAGATGGATTTTCATATTGCTAGGTGGGCAATGAAATGAGATCAATTGAGGATCTCATGGACTGTCAAGAGGAAAACAATGGAAATTCATGTGTCTAAGAGGGCAATGAGATGAGATTAGTCGAAAATATCATAAGTTGCCAGGTGGGCAGAAGAGAAGAAACTCCAAATTGCCTGGTGGGCAAGGGGAATGAGATGAGATTGTATGAGATTCTCATGGACTTTGTTGAGAGTTCATACTGGCAAGGGGTGTTGATAGATGAATATTCATGTGGGTTTGTAAACCATGTGAATGAAGATGATGAGAAGTTAAATACTTCCATCACAAACGAGGAGGACTAGAGGAGTGTTCTGATCATTGGAGGAATCAAATCATTCCTTCCAAGCAGCCAAGCAGAGGATAGCATAAGTGTTACAGGTGCAACAATAGAAGGGAAGCCGACATAGACTGTCAAAGAAGAGGAAGTGGACCAGCCACTGATTTCTACCCCAACAGAAGGAGAAGAGCATTCAACATAATTGCTCAAAATTTTCAGCCAGGAAGCTGAACAGGAGATGACTGCAACACTGAAGCTTGCAGCAGAAGGAGAAACAGACAACATGGATTTTTCTGAATTGTATGAATAATTGAAATCCCTAGAGAGAAGGGTGATAGCGCAAATCCAACACATCCAACAAGCTAGGTTGGAAACATATGGAGGAGCATACCAGCTCAGAGAATAGCTGGAGGGAGTTGGAGATATGCCATCACAAGAGGAGTTGATATAAGCTAATCTGTTATAGGAGGAAGATGAGAAACAACTCAGTGATGAGACAGAAGAGTGGAAATATAATTCCATAAGAGAAGAAAATAGCATGGGGGATCAAGATAATATACCCTTTGATGTATTTGAGGAGGAAGTGAAGAAAAGAATCATGCATCAGAAGAGCTAGCCATTGGAGCAACTGGACAGGGTGATGGAGGAGATAAGAAGGCTGATGTTGATGTTAGCAGAAGCAGTCAGCAAAGGGAAGCTGAATAGGGGAGAACCTACAACAATAGTAGGGAATAAGGAGAAGAAGAAGCAGCAACAACAACAATGGCATAGCTGGAGAGGAACAAGCAGACAACTCCAAGAAAGAGTTTGGAATCCAAGAGG